>CAUYPK010162949.1:0-33806 GCA_963574355.1 Loris lydekkerianus | reverse complement strand
TGGTTAACATAGCCTTCATGGCATTTTCTTAGTTACTATGTTAAGACATTTATATTCTACATTTAGTAAATTTCACATGTATCCTTGTAAGATGCACCGTAGGTGTAATCCCACCATCCTCCCTCCGACCATCCTCTCCTCCTCCCCTCCCCTCCATCTCCTCTTTCCCTTCCTTCTTGGGCTACTCATTTTGGAAAAATGTAGGCAGAAGGGATTACTCCAAAGGCCTCTGAGAAGATCCATATTATCCTGTGAGATGTAAGTATATCTTGAGAGCAATTCCAAGCCAAGCAGGGATTGTGTGAGCTGTATGGGCATCAGGGCACGTTTGTTGTGTGTTCATGAACGACAGCTATTGCAACATTTTTAGCAAAGAGATTGCACATCTCTTATCTCAGTGTCTATTAAAATGTGACAAGTGTTCAAGACATTCACGACGTACATGTAACATTTATAGACTGTAAATGAATTATATATTCCTAAAGCAAAATTATACATATCAGAGGTTCTGGAATCTAGCAGTTTGGATTTTAATTTCCTCCTTTGTAATTTACCATCTGTGTGATATTTACCTCCAGAAGTCTCAGTTTCCATAGAGTAGTCATGAATAAGTGATGACAAACAACCTTTATCAAGGACCTCCCATGCACCAGGCCTTATGCTTAGCACTGTCCACACCTTAACTGTTTTAATCATCCAAACAATTTTATGAAACAGGCTCAAGTAATCATATTCTCACCACCATCACCATTTTATACATAAGGAAACACAGGTTAAGTTATGTAATTCCTGAGGACATAGGCAAGTAATGTACATATATCATTTCATCTTATCTCACAACAGTTCTGGAACATTATTTTCATAGATGTAGAAACTGAGGATTTGAGAGTTGAGATGACTTGTGTAAAGATAGTAGTGGGAATGCATTTTTAGGATTATTCTGACTCTAAAGTTCATAAACTTTATTACTCAAACATACACACACACACACACACACACACACACACACACACACACGAAGATACCCTAACTCTGTGGGAACCTCTTATTGTTTACAAAGAAGGTATCCAGACAGAAGCAAATCCCCTGCCAGGAGGAATGAGCTTTTGCCATTTTTATAAAACAACTCACAGCCATTTTTGCAAAGCGCAAGTTCCCCTGGACACTTGATTCCTGGCACTTAGGAGAGTGGACTAGAGGGGAAGTTGGCAAGAGTCCTAGATCTGCCACAACTGTGTCCTCCCACACTCAGCCTTCTTGCCCTCAGAAGCTATTCTGATATCTTCTTTAGGTCAGCAATCACTACAGCCTTCTCTAAGTACAAAAATGTCACCCACATTTCATATCACCTGCAGCACTGTGGCATCGGGCTGACCGGCTTGGGTTCTGCCTCTGCCATCCACCAGCAATGCGTGGGCAATTCTCCTTATGTAAGAAAGAGGTAACAGCTAACACCTGATTGTAGCAAAGATCAGATAAGATTAGACTACAAGTAACTCAAGGGCATAGATAATATTCTATTCTTCTCTATATTCCGAGAGTCTGGGAAAGTTTGTGATAATAGGTTTTTGGTAGTGAACGAATGAGCAACTGTAAGTATAAATAAGGACTACATTATAAATGATAAATCGCCTCATGAATTAAGGTTAGGGTCATAGAACCTATAATTAGTACAATTATTTCTGTAGTTTTTTTTTTTTAATTGCTCTATTCTCTTGGCCTTAATTCTTAAACTATGATGTCAGGAGTTTGCTCTAGATTACACTGGGAATCCTTCCAGTACTGGGATTCTTGGATTCTGTTATGCTCTGTTTGTCCTGCATTCCTACGTTTGTTTCTTGACCTTTTAAATTCAAAGTAATTTTATATTTATAGAAGAATGGTAAAGAAAAAACATGAGATTCATGGACACCCTTCACCCAGCTTCTTCTAATGTGTCAGAACTCAGGCATGTTCATGCACACTAAGAAAGTAACATTGGTACATCACTAAACCACAAACTTTATTTGAATTTTATCACTTTTTCCACAACTGTTCTTTTCTGTTCTAGAATCCAAACCAGATAATGTGTAGCATTTAGTCCTCATGTTTTTTGAAATAAAGAATTTACTGTTCAATGTCTTAAGTTTATTTGAGGCATTAAAATTACTGAGAGAATGGAAACTTGATAGACTTCATGCATTTTGGTAACAAAAATGCATCACTACCTACCCCCTGTGCATGCTCTAGAGATCCTTAGGAAATCTATAAAGATCATGCTGTGTGTTGGTAAACACAAACAAAATGAGATGTGACTAATAGTGTTAAACCCCAAACTCATATGACATGTGCTGTTGAAATATTAAGAATTAAAGATGTTAGCAAAATGGCTTCCCCCATGGGAAAATATGTAGGCTTCTTTATTGAGGGTGGCGGGGACACGGGCTGGCATTTGGACTGCCTGTAGCACTAACTAGTCTGAGTTAATGTTTCACCATATTTATTGGGGATCTCCCATGTGCCAGCACTAGTCCAGGCATCGGGGAGACAGTGGAGAGTGAGACAAAGCCACTGCAGTTTATATTTTGGTGAGGGAGACAAACAACAATCAAATATAAACCAGGTGGTGACAAGTGCACTATGGGAAATAAGGCAGGTTGGAAGAGGAGAGAATGGAGATGTTGGTTTGGAGGAGGTAGCCCTGGAACGCCTCTCAGAGGAGGTAGGCACTGTGCCCACTACATACTCAGAAGCATGGATCAGAATGATTGCTCTGTACTCTACAGAGTGGTCTTGGGTGGATTCTGGAAATAGTCAGATGATGGAAAACTGAATTCCCAACCAACCTATGCAGCTTTGAATTTTCCTTGCTGCTAGCATGGCTTGTGCCATAGTTTTCCCTTCTCCTCTTTTCCATCACATGGCTTGTCCTGGGTGAATTTATCAGTGACAGTGTAATACAAACTACTGCTTTAAAATGTCTCCTTGGGATTGTCTGAAGCCCAGGGTGAAAAGCGGGTGCCAAATAACAGAACACTCTTCCTCTGAATTCAAACTGTGCAAAGCTGCTTTGTTCAATATACGAGTCCTAGATCTGCCACAACTGTGTCCACATCAGTCCCAGGTTCATTAAACCTTTACTGATTGTGCGTGATGCACCAGGCATTTGGTGTGGATCTGAATTTGCTTTAGAGTTCTCCTGCCTACAATTTCTCCCATAGCATCATGATAGATGCAGGAGCTGTGAACCTGTGTTTCCTGATTCCAGCACACCACAGCTCAGTCTCACTAGAAAATTCCAGCTTCATCTTGTTCCACACAGGACCCAATGTCCTGCAGCCTATGCCAACCCACAAATGCCAGACATAGCAAAATGCCACTCCCTGGGGCCCCAGGTAGAGCATCCTGAACAGTCTCAGTGGCTCAGGCCAGCATGCTTCAGAATCTGGCATCCAAAGAGGTAGTTTTCGATGGAGGACCAGTGATGCCCAGCATTACAAGCCACTCAGCTATCATGGCAGCACCTTTAAAGACCATGCCTCAATGATAAGTTTCTTCAGCAGATCCTAGATGCTGTTGTCAAATCTGTGTTCAATGCTCCTCCCCTCTTTCAAAATAAATCTGAAAGCTAATTTGTTTACACAAGGCAGCCAAATTGCACAAAATATCAACAACTCTTTCCCCCAAAGAGATTAGGAGCCTGCAGCCAACAGGAGGATGTAATCATTCCCTGACCTGTGAACAATTCTTCCCTCAAGATTTTTCACTGAGATTGGAGTCCAAAGTCACAATTAATTACAAAGTGCATCTGGGGTAACATATGAAAAAATGTTCATCATCCCTATCTATTAGAGAAATGCAAATCAAAACCACCCTGAGATACCATCTAACCCCAGCGAGAATGCCTCACATCACATAATCTCAAAACTGCAGATGCTGGTGTGGATATGGAGAAAAGGGAACCCTTTTACACTGTTGGTGGGACTGTAAACTAATACAACCTTTTTGGAAGGAAGTATGGAGAAACCTCAAAGCACTCAAGCTAAACCTCCCATTTGATCCTGCAATCCCATTACTGGGCATCTACCCAGAAGGAAAAAAAATCCTTTTATCATAAGGACACTTGTACTAGACTGTTTACTGCAGCTCAATTGACAATCGCCAAAATGTGGAAACAGCCTAAATGCCCACCAACCCAGGAGTGGATTAACAAGCTGTGGTATATGTACACCATGGAATACTATTCAGCCATTGAAAAAAAGGAGACTTTACATCCTTTGTATTAACCTGGATGGAAGTGGAAGACATTATTCTTAGTAAAGCATCACAAGAATGGAGAAACATGAATCCTATGTACTCAATTTTGATACGAGGACAATTAATGACAATTAAGGTCATGGTGGGGGTGGGGTCTTGGTGTGTGCCACACCTTTTGGGGGCAAGACCCATGCTGGGTGGAGGCAGCAGGCACTCAGGAGCACAGCACTGTGGCTAAGTTTAAAGTCTTTAGAGCAAAGCCTTTCTGGACCCAAATCTCAGCTTTCTGGCTAAGGAAGCATCTGGTCTCTAGACCACAGTTTATCTACCTATACAATGACATGTAGTTTCATTTTGAGCATTAAATAAGATAATCTACATAAAGCACTGAGCTTGGCCCCAGCCCAGACTCAGTGCTCAGTAATGGCAGCTGCTTGGTTACCTGGCAGCCCCCTCTCTGGCCTGTCTCCCCCACCCACCAGCACCTTTTCCTTTTGGATTCCCATCATCATCTGGTTGTGTGAACCTCGGGGGTTATGTTTGACCACTCCCTAACTCCAGTCTACTGAGTGCCTGCAGAATGCCTCTGTCTTCTGGCTCATTCTACAGAGAACACACGTGGCAGCCTGCCAGCTGGGTCTGCCTCTCTTGGGCCTGCCTTCCCTGGGGTCAGCTGCCCCCTCCGTTGACTCCCCAGGTCTGGCTCCATCTAGGCTACTGTGAATAACTGGCCTAGGGGTCAGTGGCTACTTGGATGGGCTCCTTCCCATGACCTGGGGCTGGGACTACTGCATCAGTCACATCCCACAGAGAAAAGCAATTCCATGACCCATTCCATGCACTGACTAGGATGGAGTGCTGTCAGAAGAGGACAGCACCTCTCTCCAAAAGCCTTCAGTCAAATATTTTCCAGCCACAAAACCCACTTTAAATTCAGACGAAGAGAAGAACCTCAGTACTTATCATGGTGAAAACACATTTAATTCAGGAAGCAGAGAGCTATTTCATTTCGTTGCCCTCTGCTTCAATTTCTTTGTCCCCACTCCCTCATTCACTTTGCTCTAAATCAATATTTCTTAAACTTATATGTGCTGAGGACCCAAATAACCTTCCCCCCCCAAACTATTGTGAGACAATATATTTGTAAAACAGTAAAAATAAATTGCTATGAAATAAAAATGTCACTTAAATGGCACAGCAAAGTCAATGGCTGTAAAGTTTCTTACTTTCAATTTCTGGACTTACCTATTGGCAGTCTAGTAAACTTGGCACAGACCCACACCAAACCCTGGCCCAAACTGAGAGCAATTAGGGTTGGTTCTGGAAGGAACAGAACTAAAAAGAAGCCTACCTTCCATGGACACTCCCCAGTCTGGAATTTTGTCCTGTAACATCATAGGCTCTGCAGCAGACTTGCCTCCCTCTCACCCCCACATGCACGCCATGGTAAGGTCGGGGTAGGATATGCCCAGGCTTTAGGTGCTGATATTCTGAGAGTCAAGCGGTCCCCAGAGGGAGGGATCCACAGAGAAGTTCCCAGCCCAAGTGAGAGGCTGCTCTTACCATTCCATGCCAGCCCGGTTGATCTCCTCCCACCAGCACTCCGAGGGTTCCCCAAGGGTGTGGGGCGTGGGCATGCAGGCGTAGTTCCATTGTCTGTCAGAACCTTCCTTCTTGTTGAAGATACTCCTCACGGCCACCACCACCTGCCCGTGGGGACACTGGAAGCTGAAGCCCTGCCGGTTCAGATTCACCCACCCGTCATCGCTGTAGTCATGGTACTGCTGGTACGGGTACCCATAGTCACCGTACTGGCCCCAGGCCACGGTGACCAGGGGCAGAAGTACCCACAGAAGAGTGAAGTCCATGCTGCCTGGGTTTATGGCAAAAAATGTCTCTCTGGGCTGTTTTATACAGCTGCTTCTGACATGTGGCTTCCAGATGTGGGTGAGCAGGATCCAACTGCAGTGTGTCATTGCTTAAGCAAAACTTTTTCCGTGCTGAGATATCAACCATAAGGACGTTCAGCTTGTTTTAAGGTGGAATTCTAGGAATATGCAAAGAACATGTTAAGTCAAAGCAACTCCCTGGAGAAAGAACCACTTTGCAGCTAGGTTGCAAAAAGTCAACTGCTTCAGCTCCTTTAGAAACATTCACTTGGAAATAGCTGATTAGTGGCACATTTTTCCCTTATCTCAGCACCTCACCCCTTTCTGTCCCACTCCACTCCACTATGAGCAAACCCCTATATTTATTCTCCAAACTAGCCTTCCAGAGCCATGCAAATATCCAGACAGTGATTTCAAAACACCAAAAGAATTGAGTGAAGGGACAGGGTCATTTAGATTTCTATAAGCCTGAATGTCTGGTTTCTGTTCATTTCTCAGCCCAACATCTTTTAACCCTTGAGTATAAGCACGGGTGTACCAACGTGTGGGGCTCTTCTTGAGTTGCATAGGGAAGTGCAGTGGCCCCTGGAGAGGTAAGTTGGACATTATCTCTACACTTCAGCATCCTCCTGAGATGCTGAAATTGGAAGGAGCCACATCTAGAAACTGTGCTCTCCTCTCAAAAGTGTTAATGGGTTTAATACACTGAATAAACACACTTTTTGGCCTTTGCTAGTTTTTTCCTTCATGTTGAAGTACAATTTACCTATAATAAAACCCACCCTTTAAAATGTTTAACATACAGTAGGGTGACCAGCACCATAATCAAGACATAGAATAGGTCTATCAATCCCAAACCTCACCTGGTACCCCCAACACCCAACCCTTGTAATTACTGATCTACTTTCTGTTCCTGTGGTTTTTCCTTCCCCAGAACGTTGAATACATGAAATAAGACTGCATGAAGCCTTTGTGTCCTTCTTTCACTCAGCATAATGCTTTTGAGATTTATCCATGTTGTTGTATGTGTCATTATCTTGTTCCTTGTTGAGTAATATTCCACAGCATGGATGCCCCACAGATTATTTATACGTTTATCAGTAGAAGAACAATTGAGCTGTTTCCAGCTTTTGAAAATCCACTGCGTATAATGAATTTTGTAAAAGTGTGGTGGGAGATATATATAAACGTCTATATATAGGTTTTTTGTATGAACAGATTTTTATTTCCTTTGGGTGAATTCTTAGGAGCAGGATTATTGCATTCTATGATAACGTACTTTTCACTTTAAAAGAAATTGCCCAACTGATTTCCAAAGTGGTGGCACCATCATGGATCCTGGCCAGAAAACTGTTGTTTCTTATTTTAATTTTAGTCATTCTAAGAGATGTGTATTGATATTTCAATGTAGCTTTGGTTTTCATTTCCCTAATGCATAATCATTTTGAACATCTTTTCCTAGGTTTATTACCCATGATGTATTCTTTAGTGATCTGGCTATTCAAATCTGTTGAAACCTTTGGGCATCTTTTAAGCACACAGTATTTCCCATTTCTCATCAGAGCTGCCTTAGTTTCTCAAAATTGTGATTGTAGACAAATTATGTCTGAAGCCCCCCGTGAAACTTGCTAGAATGTAGACTCACTGGCTCCATCTCAGGTCTACTAAATCATAACCTCACAGGGGGTGCCCAGGTATCTACATTTTAAAACATTTTCCAGATGATTCTTACTCACATCTATGTTTGAGAGCCTCTTCTCGAAAGATTGCAGAGCCAGAGAAAAATCATACTATAAATCCCATCCTTTGCCCACCCTAAAGCACATTTGCCAGATGGCGTTAAGTTCTAGACTGAACATCAAGGCAGCCTAGAAGGAGAAAGAAAGTGACACATGGGAATAAGGCAACTGTGAGTGTGTGTTTGGGGCATGTGATTTGCTCTGATGATAAAGTTTACTGAAGAAAGAGAAAGAGGCTTGGGCTGAACAGCTATGTGAGTCTTAGTTTTGTACTTAGCACCATATTCTCCCACCAGGTCTCTCCCTACGTAACTTCCCAGGGTTCCCGGTTTAGAGTGATTGCTCTGATTTATGATATTCTGGAGCAATTGTTTATGACCTTGTCAGCATGTAAGAATTACCTGGGAATTTTGCAAACCACCAGTGTCTGGACCAATAGGATCAGAAGCATCTGAGCAGGGCTCAGACAATAGTGTCCCTTAAAATTTCCCCAGAGACTTCTCACCTGTTGATGGGATTGAGAACCAATACCCTTGAGAGTTTTGTTCAATTTATCATCCTCATGCTCATAAGTTGCACCTGAATTCTGGGCATGACTTGTGGGTACTTTTAAATGTTAGAGAGCTCCTAGAGACAAGGCAGATCATTTTTATTATTTATTTATTTCCCAACAATTTCCAGGCCCTGCCTGATCCCTATTTTCTGCAGACCTCACTGTTCTTACAGCTACCATAGCTGGACTCCCTTTAATGAGCAAAAGTAAAGGTGTTTATACTGTAGGCCAGTTTGCGCATAGATTCCTGTTACTTAGAGCTGGAAGTAACCTTACTCATAAAGTGTCTCGGGGGATCCCAGAAACTGCTGAGAGCTTCCAGAGAGCTGTGGGTGGGCTAGCAGACAATGGCTTCCATGAGCAGGCATTAAGAACATACATGTAATGCATTTACCAAATGTTTTCAACTAGGTTACCATGTGTCCTCCTCATGGTTTTATAACATATGTTAGTGAGGCACTATTGGGATTCACTTTTCACAGACAAGGACACTGTGGTCAAGGAGCATTTGGGCCCAAATTCTTACAGCTGGAAGGATATGACCCCAGGTCTTCTGATTTCTATCCTGCAATTCCTTCCATCATTTCATCAACACTGCAGTTACTAACTCTAACTCAACATTTAGTAACCATTGCCAAATAATAACATTTATAAAGTTATTTACATTAACATGCACACATCACTAATTTGCGCTGTGAGTTTGTGCTGTTATTTGCAAAGTGTGCTTGATAGGCCCTTGGGAGTTGAAAGAATTGAGCATTGGAACAGTGGTCTTCAGAGTGTGGTCCCCAGCACCACCTGGGGACTTGTAGAAATGCAAATCCTCTGGCCCCATTCAGACCCACTGAATCAAACACTCTGGGTGGGGCCCAGCAAGGTGTGTTTTAGCAAGTCCTCCAGGTGACCTGACAGCAAGGTCAGAATTATGACATAGTTGATACTTCAGAACACGCTACTCAAATCCTAGGAGTTACTTATTAAGAAGCCTATTTAACTCACTAATTTTGATTCTGGAGGCCACACGATAAACCACTGAGCTCTATCATCTCCTAGTAGATAACAGACTTGAGATATTTTGGAAAGACTTTGGCAAAGAGCCTTAAAAAGCCTGGATGATTCTTCTTTTCCTTCTTTCTCTTTCTCCTTCCTCTCCTCCTCTTCCTCTTCCTTCTTCTTTAGCTTTATTGAGATGTAATTCCACATCATACAATCCACCATCTAAGGCAGCGGTTCTCAATCTTCCTAATGCCGCAGCCCTTTAATACAGTTCCTGTGGGTCGGGACCCACAGGTTGAGAACCGCTGATTTAAGGTATATAATAAATATGTATCTTAAATTAGTATATTCACGGAGTTATACAACCAAGACCTCAATCAGTTTTAGAACATTTTAGTGACTCAACAAGAAACCCTGAGCACATTCGCAGTCACTTTCGTTTCCCTTCAATCCTTTTGCTCTAGACAGAAATTAATTTATTTTCTGTCTCCACGGACTTGTCTATTCTGGGTATTCCACGCAAATGCAATCATTCGCTATGCGATCTTTCGTGACTGGCTTCTTAGTGTAATGTTTTCAAGGTACGTCCACGTTTTAGCATGTATCATGTATTCAAACTTGATTTCTTTATATTGTCTGACAATATGTCCTATTCTATTTATACAATCATAAATTGACAGGCACTTGGGTTGTTTCCACCTTTTAGCTAATCTGAACAATATTGCTATGGACATTCACGTACAAATTTTTATGTATGATTTCACTTCTCTTGGGTATATACACAGGAGTGAAATTTCTGGGCTTTATGGTAACTATGTTACATCTTTTGATGAAATACCAACTGTTTCCCAAGAAGCTGTGCCATCTTATACTCCCACCAGCAATGTAGGAGGGTTCCAGTATCTTCCCCATCCCTTCACCAACACTTGTTATTCAGTCCAGGTTCCTCTGAAGGGCGTGGAAACCACAGCCATGGTGGTAACACTCTTGCAACATGGACCCACTCCTATCTAGTAGCTTTCTCAGACACACAACGCCTTCTTGAGAGATTCTGAATATACTGCTTTATTCAATTTTAATGGAGAGCCCCTAGAATGACCTTAGAATGAACTAATTCCTCAGAGTTACTTTTACACATTCAAGATTGAGGTGGCTCCTCTTGTCTATTTGAGAGGGAGTGGTATGGACCCAGGGGGGCCACCCTGGACAGACCTGCATCTATTGGAGAGTTCTGGATATGATCTGGGTCCCACAAAGAGCTGCTGAGAGAGCAGAGGGCAAGGCTCGTTTTAGTGCTTGGATTGGCTCGTACCCCCAGGTGAATGGATGGTTAGCCTAAAATACAGACTGGGAATTGCTGAAGGATTCTTTTCTGCATAGTGTCTTTTTTTCCCTTTTAACTCTTTTGTATAATGAGGTTTGGCTGTGGCTCTGTGTGGCTAAAGCACAGAGCCTTGACATACATACTGTCATGACCTCCCCAGCAATTGTCTGCTGAAGCATTGATGGTTTCCCTCCAAAAAGACTATTTCCCAGGTTCACTGTTTAACTGAGGAAGCTCTTAAATACTCTCAGCTTGCTCAGGCTGTCCTCCCCTTCCTCAAGCTTGCTGCCTTTTGCCTGATCCATTGCTGTGCTAAGATCTTCAATGGAACCCACTCTTATGCTGTTTGGGGTTAGCCCCTAGGTCCATCAGTGAGGTTAAAAGTGCTTATATTGGAGGCAGCAGGAGAAAGAGCAGGGGTCCAAGCTGAGGAAAGAGAAGAGAGAAGATTGGGAGGAGTAGAAGGTGTGCCTGCTGTGTGCTAGGCCTCTCATGTGTGCTTCACATGTGAAGGCCAAATAATTTTCTAACAGTTTTAGGATAACCACTCTATGGATAAGGAAAATGAGGCTCAGAGATCACTGGTAGCGTGCCCCAATTTTTACACAAAGGAGACTTGATGGTCATGGCAAGGTGGCAGAGCAGTGGCAGATGGTCCCAAGAAGAGCAGGGACTCCTGGCATCCAAATATCTGGGTTAGAATCCTGGTTATGCAAGTAAGCTAAATGACCTCAGACTAGGATTTCTCAACTTTGGCACTGTAGTATTGATGTCTTGGGTCAGACAGCTCTTTGCTGTGGAGGCTGCCCTGTCTATTATATGGTGTTGATCAGCATTTCTGACCTTTGTCTGGTTGATGCCTTCAGGATCTTCTGTCCCTTCATTATGACAATCAAAAATGTTCCAGATGTTGCCAAATGTCCCCTGGGGGTGGCAGGGCAGATCTCTGGTTGAGACCACTGAATTAGACAAAACCTATAGCCTCTATTTTATCATCTGAAAAATGGGAGATAATCATAATACTTGTCACTCACCACAAGATTGTCCTGAGAATCATCTTAAATAATAATCTTGCAAAGTCTTTGTAAATTGGAAAGCTTGATACAAATGTAGGTTGTCTTGGTGACCTTAGAGAAACACAAGCAATTGGACTTGGAGGGGTGATCCGGCTGGAGTAATGAGCACCCCCAAGGCTCTGCAGGGAGGAAGAGCATTCTTGTACAGATGATGACTGGAGGGTTAGGGAATGAACAAAGCTGGGAGGATGTGGTTTCTCCACTCTCCGGGGTCCCATTACCACATGGATGAGTGTAGATGGCAGAGGTCCCTGAGAGTGAGTTTGTAGAAAGAAGTCTCAGGATAACAGGGCTAAGCACTAAAGGCAGAGTGGAAAAGGACTCAAAAGGCTGAGGGCTGCAGGCAAACGGAGGAGTTGCCATGTGGAGAAGGAGGCCTCTGTGAGCTTGGGAGCCAGGGTTGTGCCTTGGGTAGGAGTGGGGGCAATGGTGCCAAGCCAGGCTAGCTCCCAGACGATCATGGGAGGAAGCTCATGGGTCTCAGTGCCTAATTTGTGTTCTGGGACCTATGAGGATAAATGGAGCTCAGAGATGTTAAATGTAGATTTCTGGAAATATTGCTTTAGTAAATACATTATATGCTCAACAGAGATCAGAATACTTATTACAACCTGGAGCTCATGGCCTACTGGAGAACATGCTAAAAAAAGGTCCCTCTGGGAGGGCGGCACCTGTGGCTCAAGGAGTAGGGCACCGGCCCCATATATGGGGGGTGGCAGGTTCAAGCCCGGCCCCAGCCAAAACTGCAAAAAAAAAAAAAAAGGCCCCACTGGGGACATATGAATACACATGAGGGAAAAGAAAGAAAACAATTTAATCAGAAAGCACTTAAGCAATATAATTGCAAGCTCAATTTCCTAATTTGAAATTGGCTTTGTAAGTTTTTAAACCTGAAGTTTACAAAATGGATAAAAGTGATTTGCACACCATGTGCAGGATTTATACACACCACACAGTCTGCAGGTAGAGGCACTTGATCAATATTCAGTCTTCTGCATTTGCAGGGTTTCAGCACATCTCAGTCTGTCTTTGCATTGATAAAGATAGCAATGCTGGCTTCATTATCTCCATTTTAGCAATTTGGAAATGGAGGGTTTGAGGGATAGAATGATGTCCAAAGTTACAGAAAGATCATATACCAGACCTTGGATGTGAGCCTATGTCCCCCAGTTCCAAATCAAGAAACTTGAAGCACCCCCCACATTGCTCTGGCAGTCAATTCCAGGGAGTATTGTCAGATTTCTTAGAGGTTTTGGAATCAAGTGATTTGGTGAACATGTCCTGTAAGGAACACTTCCTTTTGGGAAGCAAGATGGCCCATTCTACTATGCTTTGCCAGTTCATACATAATTGCCAATCCCTTCCCTTCGACCATCCTGAGATCGAGGTCAGAGGCCTGGCTTTAGCAGGAGGAGTAGTCTCCCTGACAGTAACTTCCCCCTGCAGAGAAGACAGTGTTTTCATCATCTCTGCTGGCATTGTCTTCTAGCCCCATTTTTTTTTTTTTAATTTCAAATTAGTTTGAGGGTACACATTTTTAGGTTATGTTGTTCTCACTTTCAAGGTAAAGTTCAAGTTGCCAAACACCCTTGAATTGGGCCAATTTCCCTCCCTCCTCCCATGGCCCTCCTCCCTCCTCCTCACCCTTCCCTCTTGCTAGAATATATTTGTGTTTTATTGTTCATGTGGGTATGTAATTGTTTATACATTGGTTTCATATTGGTATTGAGTACATTGGATTTTCTTTTCCTTTATTGAGATACTTTACTAAGAAGAATGCATTTCAACTCCATCCAGGTAAACATAAGGAATGTAAAGTCTCCATCTTTTTAATGGCTGAATAGTATTCCATGGTATACATATGTCACAGTTTGTTAAGCCATTCACAGGTTGATGGGCATTTGGATTGCTTCCACGACTGGGCTTCAATTATGAATTGAGCTGCAATAAACATTCTGGTGCAAATATCATTGTGGTAAAATAATTTTTATTCTTCTGGTTAGATATCTAGTAATGGAATTGCAGGATCAAATAGAAGGTCAACTTTCAGTTCTTTGAGAATTCTCCCTACTTCTTTCCACAAAGATTGGATTGGATCCCAATCCAAGTGCTCCTTTCTCTCCATATCTATGTCAGCACCTGCATATTTAAGACTTTGTGATGTGGGTTAATCTTACTGGAGTTTGGTGATATCTGAGAGGATTTTTGATTTGCATTTCTCTGATGATTAAAGACAATGAGCATTTAAGACATGAAACAATAAAAATTCTGGAACAGAGTGTGGGGAAAATGCTTGAAAATATTGGCCTGGGGGGACTACACCAGTGGCTCAAAGGAGTAGGGCGTTGGCCTCATATGCTGGAGGGGGTGGGTTCAAACCCAGCCCTGGAAAGAAAAAAAAAAAAAAAAAAAAGAAAGAAAGAAAGAAAAAAGAAAAAATATTGGCCTGGGAAAAGATTTTACAAGGAAGACCCTTCTGGCGATTGCAGCAACACCAAAAATAAATAGCTGGCATTTGATCAAGCTAAAAAGCTTATGCACAGCTAAGGGTACCTTCAGAATGGGAGAACATTTTTGCATGTTATGAATCTGACAAAGGCATGATAATTAGAATCTACAGAGAACTCAAATTAATCAACCAGAAAAGAGCAAATGACCCCTTTTCTAAGTGGGCAAGAGACTTGAACAGAAATTTCTCTGAAGATGACAAAAGAGTGGTCAACAAACACTGAAAACATCTAGCTCTGTTTCTGTTTGCTATTTCCTTTGAATACCCCTGGCTTGCTCTTTACCTAAGATAACAATCACTTTGTGTCACTTCAGATGATGAACTTGTCACCTAATAGCCTACTCTCTCTCCCAGCTCCGGAAACACACTTACTCAGAAGTCTGATGCATTGGAGGTCCACAGACCTCTTACATCACAGTCACAGAGGCGTGTGCTGCAGGCAGGTTCCCAAGACCCGTCAGCCCCGCTGAGTGGAATCCTGGAGGTGCAGCCTGGGAACCTGCCTTTTAAACAAGCCCTCCCGGCTGACTTTCACGCATACCAATGCCCAGAACCACAGGCTCGGGTGTGCATTTATTTCCTGAGAATGTTTCCGATTTTGTATGCTGCCCCTACATGAGGCAGAAGCAGGCAGGTCTCTGCTGCCATGTCCCCAGCTCTGTGGCCAAGTGCTCCGCTTTCAGCAAGCCCACCTCCTTTCTCCTGCCATAGCCACCCACAACGACAGTGACAGAGCAGAACAGAGAACCGCAGCAAGGGCGGCAGCTTGGCCTCCCTCCCCGCCCTGTGGCAGCCTGGAGCTGAGCACACTGCACACTAATTAGTGCTATTTTCGACCCCAGTTCACTAAATGCTGCAATATTAACAGCTACCAAAATAATACAGCTCTCTATGGCAGGGGGCTGGCTTCATCAGAACAGAAGCAGTAAGGCGGGGCTGCAGCAGTGTTTGTGCTGTGGTGGAGCTAGAGCCCTGCAGGGGTGTTTGTATGTGCCTCTGTGTGTGTGTGTGTGTGTGTGTGTGTGTGTGTGTGTGTGTGTGTTTGCGCGCGCCTTCACACAGACAGGCATGAAACAGTCACACTGCAATTCCTTCAGCATGAAAATTAAATGTAAAGTGTGCAGAACAGAAACTCAGATTGAAAACGATGTGACATTGTTTTACAAGATGATGTGCTAGCTATTTTCCATGTACTTTTCAGACCTTTTCCCTGCCCTAATGTACTCTCTCTCTCTCTTTTTTTTTTTTTTTTTTTGAGACAGAGCCTAACTATGTTGCCCCTGGTAGAGTGTCATGGTGTCTAGCTTACAGCAACCTCAAACTCCTGGGCTCAAGTGATTCTCTTGCCTCAGCCTACCTAGCAGCTGGGACTATAGGTGCCCACCACAAAGCCCAGCTTTTTTTTTTTCTTTCTTTTCTTTTCTTTCTTTTTTCTTTCTTTCTTTCTTTTTTTCTTTTTTTTGTTTAGCAGGTCTGGGCTGGGTTTGAAACCACCAGCCCTAACCAGTGAGCTACAGGCGCCCAGCCCCTTATGTGCTGTCTTGCCCTCTGCTTACTGCCTTGCCCAATGAAAGGCAGTAGCAGAATATGAAAGGATGAGAGGAGAGGGGTCAAAATGTGAATTTCCCTGGCACCTACCTTCCAAGCCCTGGCTGACAGTGGCCAGGTGTCTGTCCATAGAACCTTGGCTTGTGTTGGCTGGTCCCTCTGCCAAGGTGAATGTTTCCGCTGAGTTCCTGTAACCTCACTCCCTCACCCTGTCACTTCAAGACTAGAGGGGTGTTGTCACAGTGGTTCATAGGAGTAGCTGGCTTGGGATGTCCACTATTAGCCCAGCTCACACCTCTGCACAGACTTCATTTATTAATTCTCTCCAGCTGCAAAAGATGCACCTGTTTCCTGCCAGGACCTGCGTGATATAGAGGATAACTGGCTAGATTTGATACAGGGGAGGTCCTAAACAATGTGACTGTCCCCAGCACTGGACATTTGTCTCCAGTTAATGGTGGTGCTTAGCTCCTCATGGGGAGAAGACTGTCCTCCCAGCTGTGGGATGTTGAGAAGCAGCCCCACCCTTCTTCACCATGAGGCCAGCACTGCTTCCAATCCCCATTTCTCTGCCCTCAATGCTCACACTATTCTGTCCAAACACCTTTGCAAGCTTTTCCCTTCGGGAAGTCTGAAGTAAATATTAGCCTGCACGTACACCGGGAATCTCTCTGATTTGTCCCCACGTGAGTGCCAGGCTTCCCAGGAAGCCACGCAATTCCCTGTTCCTGGACATCTTCCTGAGGGAAGAAAAATGAGATCTGGCCAATCTGCATGCTTATGTCAGGATGTCTAACCGTGGCAGACACTGTCACACTCATTAAATTGAATGTCATCATCATATTCCTTGAAAGACATGACAGCCCAATTTTATAAATGAGGTCAATTGATGCTTAGAGAGAAACTTGCCCAAGGTCACCCAGCTGGTGGAGAGGGTCTGCTTGAATACAAACCTCGTGCTCTGAAGATTGCATCAGAGTCACATAAGAAGCTTGAAAAAATAAAGTGCAGACTGTTGGTTCCCATTCTTAGACCACTGTAGGTCTAGAGAAACCACCTAGAAAAAGGAAGTCCATAATGAACTTGCTGGATCCTTCTGCCTGGAAGTTCTCTTCCTTACTCCCTACAACCCTTCTCCTGGGTTACATCTTTCCTTCAGGCTAGGTTTTGGGGAAGTTTCCCTAACTTCCCTGACTCAGAAAATCCCCATCCCACACTCTCATGGTACAGCAGAGACCTCCTTCATAGCCCTTAGCACAAATGCAACTCTTTATTTGTGTAGTTGTTGGCTACCAGCTGACTCCCCACACAGCACTGTAAGTTCCATCAGGGCCAGTCCTGAGCCTGATTGTATACACTGTGTCTTCTTCAGGGCATAGTGTAGTGTCTGTTACTTTGTGTACATTCAATAAATATTCGTCAGGTGCCTTGACTGAAATTAGGAAATTAGACCAAATGACCCCTGAGGTCACATTTAGTCTTTTGACCTATGAATACAGACCTTTAGGAGGAAGAGGTGAATTCTGTTTATTTGATGCCTCCCAAGGCATGAAATTCAGATCAAGATGTAGCTCAGAAAGTATGGTTTTTGGGTGGCACCTGTGGCTCAGTGAGTAGGGCACCGGCCCCATATACCGAGGGTGGCAGGTTCAAACCCCGCCCCGGTGGAAATGCAACAAAAAAATAGCTGGGCATTGTGGCGGGCGCCTGTAGTCCCAGCTGCTCGGAAGCCCAAGAGCTGGAGGTTGTTGTGAGTCCTGTGACGTCAGGGCACTCCACCGAGGAGGACGGTAAAATGAGACTCTCTGTCTCTACAAAAAAAAAAAAAAAAGAAAGAAAGAAAAAAAAGAAAGTATGGTTTTTGTGACTTATCACTGGTGGACAGCTGACCCCAGGATATCCAAGCAGCTGCTGTCTGGTAAGCTAGATGACAAGCCCTCTGAAAGTAGGTGATGTGACCATTGGGTTTACCACGATATCCCCTAGAGCCCAACAGAAGGACTGGTGTATTGATTGCAGATGCTGAATCAATGTTTTCTTACATCAATACGTTGAAATAGATCTACATCAATGAAGTAAATGCACTTTCCACTTATCCTCTCTCTATTTATATTTTCTCTTAGAAAATGGTTTTGTTAGGCCCTGAAGCAAGACTTGAAGTAAATGGTCTTCTGGTTGTTGACTTTGCAGAGACAATGGACAGTAATGCACAGCACACTCAGCACGCCGAGTAGCACTATGTAAAATGAGACGGCTTTAGGGAAAAAGGAGAATTTCCTGGCATGAAGAGGCAAAACTGCAAAAAGTGCTGTGCTTTGTAAACCAGGGTAACCAATAACTGTAATCAAAAGAATAGCCTCCAACTGCATGAAAATGCAAAGAACTTCTGGTCTTTTCAGCAATATAAATATAATAAGTAATGTCATGTAAAACTTATTCTCTCAATCACTTCTCAGCCTTTTGGTTATTCTCTCTTTATTTACATATAGATCAAGCATAGAAGTTATTCTCTCTCTATTTACATACCTGTGTGTGTGTGTATACATGTCTGTAACCTCCTTAGACGGCTTCTACATCAATGTGTATCTATTTTTGTGACAGAATGGCTAGATCAGACAGATAATTTCAGTTGGACATCCCTAGGTAAATGCACTATGATTCACAGTCTTTAGTAGCTATCGACGTTATCAATTATTAATGTATCTGGAGATATTTTGAATTTAAGAATTTTGACCCTATATCTTACAGAGGCACCAAATTGTCATTGTTCTCTCTGAAGCTGCAGCATACTTAATCTGTTTATTTCACTATAGGCAATATTACTGATGGTTTCCTAAGGCCTCATGTGGTGGGTTAAATAGTGTCCTCGCAAGATTTCTGAGAAACTCAGAATGTTATCTTGTTTGGAATAAAGATCTTTGCAGATGTAATTCGTTAAGAATCTCAAGAAGAGGTCTTCCAGGATTTAGGGTGGGCCTATGGGCCAATGACAGATGTCCTTATAAGAGGAGAGGACAACAGAAAAGGGACAGAGAGGAAAGGATGAAATAAAGAGGGCGGCAGAGATTGGAGGGAGTGTCCACAAGCCAAGGAACTCTGAGGATTTCTAGGAGCCAGGAAGAGGCAAGGAAGGATTCTTGCCTAGAGCCTTTGGCAGAAGTGTGTACTCAATAACATCTTCATTTTGGACTTCTAGTCTCCAGAACGGTGAGCAGGTAAATGTATGTTGTAAGCCACCAGGTTTGTGGTAATTTGTTATGGCATCCATATAAAACAAAATGGTCTGGGTTTCAGTGGGTTCTCCCATGGGGGTGATGCATGGACAGTCATCCTTCTAGTGA
Organism: Loris lydekkerianus; assembly: GCA_963574355.1. Classification (NCBI taxonomy): domain Eukaryota; kingdom Metazoa; phylum Chordata; class Mammalia; order Primates; family Lorisidae; genus Loris; species Loris lydekkerianus. The sequence continues at coordinate 14,595 of CAUYPK010162949.1, read as the reverse complement.
CCACTGAGAGTATCCATGGAATTCTTGCCAGCCTTCTCACTTCCTCTCACCCACCCTCTTCTCCGCATGGTGGCACCCCACCTACACCAAGGTGCCTCTCCACATTTTCTCAGGGATGGAGTAGCACCATGTTGCCTTCCTGAGCAGCCTCCATGCGGAGGAACTTGTATAACAAAACTGGCCGTGAGGGGGAGTGAGCTCTTGAGAGAAGAGGGCACCTCAACCAACAGGGAATGAGAGATGGACATTCCTTCCAGTCAGCTCCTCTTGTCCTAGCAGGCATTCCAGAGAAGTCAGTTTCCCAGAGACCACATGTGCTGAACCTGGCCTCTCTCTTCACCTCACCACGTCTCCCCAACAGAGCACTTCACAGCTTAGCTCTTGCCATAGATTCTGACCCGAAAAGACAGGGTGGTATAACAGAAGCAAATTAATTAATGGGTCTGTTTTCTCCTCTGAAAAATGGGAGAATTCATTGTCTCTACTTCATATGATTGTTGCGAGAAATTAAATATGTCAACACCTGTAAAACACTTGAAAAGTATTAGTCACATAATAAATACATTTTATATAGAACAAGGAGATGTTGGTTTTGATACCAAATGCTAATGGGGATTCTCCATGAAACTCTGATACTTATATGGTACAAACAATCACATAAATATCTTACTTGAAAGAGATCAGGAAAAGAAAAAAGAAATACAAAAGCAGCAGGGGAGGGGGGAAGTTATTAGTAGAAAAGAGTCTGAGAGAATAAACATTGTTTTTGCCAGGCTCCAGGTCAAAAGTCCCTTAAAAAAAAAAATCCTGATTACCATAATAAAGACAAAAATCCTGTTCTTTTTACAAACTCAAAGAGTTACTTGGCTTAACTCTCAGAGCAAGCACAGAGCAGCAACAGGTATTTGGTTTTAAAGCCTGTATAAGGCTTTACGGGTATGCACAGGAAAGGCTGCTGTCCGTATGGCGGGTGCTGGACACTACTAAACTTTTTTGTGTTCATTATCTCATTTAATCCCCACAACAACCCTTTGACATGGGACCATACACATTTTAGCAATGAGAAAACTGTCTGGAAGAGAAAAATTAACTAATCATCCAAGGTCACACAGCCAGAGAATGGAGTACCTGAACTTAGAACCTAAGAATTCTGTCTTTGAAATGTACCATCTCACCCCCTTTCCCTAGAATGTGAGGCAGTCTGAGTTTAGCTCCAAAACTAGATGCTTGTGAAAATGATGGAGTAGAGTAGAAAATGCTAATTTTCCTACAGAAGTAATCTATTTTCTCTAACTGTTTGGACATCCTATAAGTGAGATCACAGTGAGGTATACCTCGGTTGGCTGACTTGCCTTGTTAACTAACGCTAAACAACACACGCACTTCGCACACACGTGCATACGACCTATAGCACGACACCCATGGACCATCACAAAGTGGTTTGCAGGAAACTCGTGATTTCAAGCTATAATACCTACAGTACACCACTGCCAGCCAGAGACAGCAGGCTGCTGGGTGAACCTCCTTGAACTCAGGAGCATTTGCAGTGTGCTGCTCACTGGGGAGTCAGAGCCTTCTGTAAACATTGCCAACTCAGCCACAGAGTGTCCTGGGGGCCTGACAAAGTCCCTCCCTTGCTTCTGTCTCAGTTTGCCCCTCTGATGTAGGCAGCTCCCTCTCTTGGCTTGAGAATGATGAATTAGGCTGTGGGGGGGCCTGACATTGAGAAGGGCAGTAATTTTCTTGAGCAATAAGAACTGACATTTTCCATGGCTGACCAGAAAGGAATCAAGCAAAGCAAGCCCTGTAATGTTAGTAAATCCCTTAGAGCTCCAGGGATAAGGGATATTATATAATCATGAATTCTTACTGCAGTTGGGAGGAAGAGAGGGTAACAGGGCAAGTATCTGTACAGGCTAGCAGGGAAGGCTGTGAGTCAGGGGTAACCGACAGTGCCTTGCTGGTTCCCTTCCATTTCAGGTGTCACGTCAAGGCTTACCTTTCAACTGGCTTGCTGGATACCTGTCACACTGATGAACGGCATTAAGGCTAAGAACATTTCCTCTGAAAGCATGTTCTTAAAATGAAGTCACACTCATGGAAAGCAGACCATAACCTACAAAAGCACCTCATGTGTTAGGGGAAATGGTATGTACTTTACCAGTCTACCTTTCTGTCTAGAATGCACTTTGAACTAGACAATTACCCTAAAAAACCCTAACACTTGAGGATCACCGATTTCTGGAGTGATTTGTTGAATTGTTTATAAATATTCCTTTTGTCACTTTAATTTGTGTCCCATAAATGCTATTCCTGGATCTGCTTGGGTAAGTCACCAAACTTCTTTGAACTTCAGTCTCCTCATCTGCTAAATAAGAGGATTGGATTAGATGTAAAGCCCCTGCCAACTCTGATATTCTCTTAGCATTGACAAAGCTTCTGTCTCTGAAACCTCAAGTCAACATTAAATTACTCATTATAGAAAAGAAAGATTAGGAGCTGTCTTCTCATGATACACCCCTGCCTCTTCCCTGGGGCTGTATGATTCAGCCACATGAATTATTAGTACATTTAGGTACCTAAAAATAGCACCATCATTCTTACTACTGGCCCTTGCCTGATCTGCCTGTGGCACAGAACACACTCCCTAGGGCCTCTCTCCCTTCTCCGGGCTCACCTCAGTTCACCCTTGCAGACGTCAGCTTAGATGGCACCTCCCCTGGGAAGCCTGGCCTGACCCTCCCAGCAGCACAGTGTCCTTCTGTGTGTCCCTGTTTCAAGTGTTTCTAGGATGCCACCTCCCAAAATCTTTCGGCCTATTTATTTTTTAGAAGCTTCTTCTAGTTTTAAGGTCATTGGAGGTAGACATGTTATATTACTTACTCTTAAATCCCATTTCTAGCCGAGTATCCAGCCTATAATAGATGCTCAGTAAAAATATTCACTGTTGCTGTCATAGGATTTTAAACCCTGAGAACTTTCAGGCCATCAGCACAGTTTAACAACACTTAGAGCAGCACGTTGACATTCATGATGTCTGCTGGTTCTTCTGAGCACTCACCTGTATGGATAGATGCTGCATAAATTACCAGCACAGTCAGACTACCCGACAGATACGTGGGCATTTATGCCCTATGGCCAGCTGAGAAACAAGAAGTTTCACTTTTCTGGGATGAAGAAGGAAGTACATTTACCAGTGTCTCCCCAGGGCTCTGGAATCATGTGAATCTCCTCTACCTTTTTATAAAAATGACCCAGATCTGCAATAGTGGCCTCAGACGGGGTTGTTCTGAGGATATTGCATGAGAGATTGGTGAAGGAGCATTTGTTATCATTTATGGCAAGTCTAATACAAAGCTCCCTAAACCTCTTCAGGAGTAGAAAACCCTGAATCCAAACTCTGAGGAAGGAAACTCATCTACAGATTTTGACTCTGAATCCTTTAGAACAATGGTCTAGAGAAGGCGGGGGATGGGGGGGTGACGGGACTGAATACTCTGAGAATATTTCCCAAAGATGCACTCATTCCTTCTGCTCCCTAATTGCTATCTGACTTCGGCCAAGGTTACTCACTCTCTGAGTGTAGGGCTTTTCTTTGTAAAATGTGGGCAGTACTGCTCATCTTGGGGAGTCATGGTAGAATTATTCTACTCTCTGTGTTATGGCCTGTGTACACTCCAACTACTAATATCTCAACTGACAATAGGGAGGCAGTTTGATGAAAGCGATCTAGAATTTTTTTTTTAGCATTTTTAATTTTCCTAGTAGTCCTAGATTGGAGAAAGGAAGGAAGTGAAGGTACAGTCACAGATAAAAACCTACGAAATCTCTGGTCAGGTTTGCAGAACCTTCTTTTCCATCTCTAAAGGATTCAGAAGGTGGGAGAGAAATTCTCAGAACTTGCCATCAAATCTCTGCTCTTTAGCCTCCTTTGATGCCTCAAGCAAGCAAACTTAACTTCTTTGAATCTCTTCAGTTGTGAATAACTGGGGTAATAATATCCAGTTCTCAAGATTTTTATGAGAAGGAAGTAATCATTGGGTCTATGAAGTCCCCTCTCAGTAGCTAAGAACCATTCCAGCCCATGCTATTTTCTAGGCTTCCACGGTCCTGCCCTCACTGACTTCATCTCCCCTGCTCATCCAATGAACACGTAAGTGTAGTTGAGAAAGCTTTCCATCTTCTGCTTGTTGGAAAATCCATTCGCAGAAGCTGACGCGTAGCAGAGTGGCGAGGGAAGGGGTTCTGGAGTCAGCAAGAGCTGGCTTTGGCAGTCAAAGTTATTTGAACTGTAAGCCTGTGTTTGCCTGTTTGTAAAGTAGGGATAACAATGGCGTCTGCTTCCTAAGGTTCTTGTGAGTATGAAATGAAAAAAGGCATGTGAAAGGCTGCACACTATTCCTGGTAGCAAGCACTCCATAAATGACACCTATTAATTGATACAGGCAATAGAGGCCTAACCCCGATGCACCCTCCTCTTTGAAGATTTTCCTGATCACCCAAGAAGCAACTGCTCTCTGAGCTGCCATAACATATTATCTTTCCAACACAAAATTGTCAGGCTGCCATATGTTAAAAAAATAGTAGCTTACATGAAACTTCCATATAAAATCTTGTTTTCTTTGAGGACAAAAACTGTTGGTTTCAGCCATGAGGTCCTCACAGTGGGGGTGAAGGCTCAAAAGTCAGTGTTGGATTGAACTGAAATGATGATTTAAACCCCAAACTCCTCCTACTAAATACATTAAGTTGGAAGAGGGGTGCAACGTCCCCCAAACAACAGCAAAAACAGCAACAAACAAACCATGGTTAACAACCACCCTGATGCAAATGATCAGGAAACTGCTGATGAGTGAGAAGAAGAGATTGAATTATGCAAGATGCAAGTAAAAATGGCTTTTTAGAAGGGAAATCATTGAGAAAAAGTATTTATGTGTCGGAAAGAAAGGCCTGAATCAACCACCAGGGCTAATAATATGAAACAAGTTATTGGAAAGCATGGATGAATTGGGCCATTATCCCAGGTTGGCCAGAAAAAGGAATTAAGTCAACTGGCGATAGATTGTTTAACCTTTCAGATCTTTCTGATTCAACCTTATTTACTTTCACCCTGCTAAGGACAAAGCAATTTACATATTGCATGTAAAATAAATGTTAGACGGTGGATCACTTGCAACTAATTGTTATGGACTCTACAGCTTGTAGGTGCATGTGCAGACCAGCAACCCACTGACAGGCTGGGAGAGGGATGGGGAGGAGGTCAGAGAGCCAAACTGCCTCAGTTTTCTGCTCACACCACTCCCTTCTTATCTGTGAAATTTTATCCTCTTTCTTGTCCACAAAACACTTTTGTGCATGTGCGTCACACCCGAAAGAAAGACCACTGGGTGAGAACTGTGGCCCAAGGTTTCATGTACCAGAGCTCCAGGTGGGCCTACTTTTCCATGCAACAGAAGCACATGGCAGCTCCCCAACTCTTGGGCTTCATCAAAGGAGAACAAATTCATGCCACAGGCACCAAGCAGGATGAAATGGGGGAAAGAAGGAGGGAGGGGAGAACTTATTTAAGCACGTACAGTACCCAGCTCCTAAATCAGAGACAAATCAGGTGATGGTAAACCTCAGAAATGCAGTCCTTCACTGGTATGGTCCAGCTCCTTTTCAGGGGGAAAGGGCCGTTTATAAGCTATAGGAAAACAATATTTTTTAAAACTAAATTTTGTGGGCAGCGCCTGTGGCTCAAAGGAGTAGGGCGACGACCCCATATGCCGGAGGTGGTGGTTTCAAACCCAGCCCTGGCCAGAAACTGCCCGGGGGGGGGGGGGGAACTAAACTAAAAACTAAAACTAAATTTTGTAATTTTTATTTGTCTTAAAGGTCCAGGGGATATTGGTGTGGGTGAAGATGGTTCAAATTCTTAGGTTCCAGAAAGTCCACAGATTTCTGCCCATCCCTGGATGGCTGGATCTGCCTACACTTGTGGAGAATGTCAGCCAAGTTGCTTAACCATTCAAATTTGGGAGGGATAGACAAGTGGTACAATGAGTTGGATAGAATAGCTTGTCTCTAAGATGATGGCTCTTAACATACTTTGAGAATCTGATGAAAACTATAAACTTTCTCTCCAGAAGGAACTACAAACATTTACACTTTATGGACATATTAAATCTATCCCTGGACCATGGCTCCCTGCTTGTAAGAATTCATTCATAATATTTTATGACTGTGATTGAATACCAAAAGGGGGTAAAACATAAAAGCATGGCTTTGACTTTCAAATAGTCCAATTTTAAATTCAAGTTTCCAGAGACCATCAGCTTAAAAATGAAAAACCTGATATATCTTGACTTTTAATTCACATAGTACTATAAACCTTTATTAATCAAATGATTTTAAAGTCTAAGCCGTAGGTTTCCTTTCTGTACCTCTGTAAATAAAATTAAATTAGCCTAATAAATTAAACTTCCCACTTACACTATGATTTCAAAGATATTTCCCCAGGAAAATATATTTGATCTCAAACTGTGAATATAAACACAAAAAATAATCACATTTTGATAAGAACTAATATCACCTGTGAAACCTCACTGGCCGGCATTGATCTGATGGGGCTATAGTTTGAGAATGTCAGGAAAACAAACTAAGGGAGGGACTCCTTAACAGAAGTACTGTGTTGACACAATCACACAGTCCCATTGAGAAATCTCCTGAGTGAACAGGAGCAGTCTTGGGAGTGCTCAAACAGGTCAAACAGGAGACAGGTCAGTGGGAGGTGAGAGGCAGCAAGAATAGGCAATTTCAAGAGTGGGAGATGTCAAGATATTGTCACAAATATAACATGGTTAACATCTGCACTTGGAGTGAAAAGTATTGGGTATCTTAGCACACTCCAAATCACCTACTTAAAAAAACTTATTTAAACTGTCCTGTTAATTGATGTATTTCCAAAGTCCAATTCAGCACCTGGCCCATTGCTCTTCCTGCGTGTTCTTCTCTTCCTTCTCTCCACTTTTGGAAAATGCCAGAGTAGGATGCAGAAGTATCTGTATTAACTCATTATCTCTCACAGTATCTGGAATCCTGTTAGATTCAGTTCCATGCCAAGGTGTGGAGTCCCCAGCTGTACCACTTTATAACATAAATATCTCTGGAGTAGGTAACAATTTAGTGAGGCTATGACTCAATAATATGGCCTGAAATAGAGCTGCCAAGTTCAATTTCTCACAGCCCTGAGACAGGGACATTGAAGAAACCAAAGATGGGGTGGGCAAGGAAATGAGCTTTGATTTGCATCAGGAAGAGGAGAGAGCCTAGGACACGATGAGAGACATTATAGTGAGATGTGGTGGGAGGTGGGGAGCAGGAGATGCTGAGAGGACAGGTGGAGAAATGCACAGGTTACACTTCGCCTTCTTCAGACTCATCCCGAATAATTCCAATTGGTTGATGAGACATTAGATGTACCACACTACTCCGAATGTGTCAGTTATATTATTTTGAAAACTTTTGCACATGGTAGGCAGTAAAAATATTTGTGGAATGAATGAAATTATCACCAACACCCCTGAGCCATATGATAACTAAGTTAAAAATCTTTCTCATTAAAATGCAGCTCTAAAGCTGAGGCCCCCTTAGAGCTGACTTTTATCAAAACAGTACGGCCATCTGTCCCAAATAAATGCCTTTAAGGTCATTCTCCAAAATCTGCATCCTATGTTTCTTGCTAGTTAGGGAATCTACACATTTCATTCTGTCATATTTCCTTTGCTTTTCACTGTGGCAGTGAAAAGCTACTTTATGATACAGATGATACAGCTACTGTCACCATGAATTACATGTATGTATTAGTGACATTTATTGAACATCTAACAAGTGTCAAGCCTTTGAGAAGCACCTCACCATGCATTTGTTCATTTGCACCCGGGGTACATTAACATTATTCCCATCTTACAGATTGAAACTCTGGGAGTTCAGAGTCATTCAGTTAGTAAATAGTAAAGCAGGTTTCTCTCCATCAGAATGTGCTTCAGAGTCAGGGTTCTCAAGCCCTGCACTGTGCAGCCCATCCTCTGCACTTGACCGAGAGGGATTTCAGTCAAGGTTGCTGACAACAGAGAGACAGGTCACCGTATCAATTGCAAATTAAAGCAGAGCTAAAGTCTCCTGAGGAATATAAATACCAAGGCCCTGGGGCCAGGTAGGCTCCCTGGGGTCTGGAGTTATGAAGTTCCCACTCCCCTCCAGTGTGCCCATCACAGCCTGCTGCTCAGCGGGAGGTAATCTGGCAGGGGTGGTGCTGTCCTCATACTCGCCTCCAAGGTATGGGTGACATAAGGCAAATCTGAGGCCTGCAAGTGACCTGGAGACCTAGCTATTATATTTCTTTCCCACCCCTTCCCAGGACCTGTGGGACTCTGCTAAGCCAACCTGTTCCTGCTGCTGTCTGGGCAATGTAGGGCTCTCCAGTGCCCTGGGGAGGTAATTGGCTTCTAGCAGTGCCTGTCCTCACTGCCTCATTTTTTAAAGTTAACCTGGTGGAAACTGCCTTTTACCGGCCAGTGAACCAGAACCATCCCCCTGTTCCTTCCTGCACAGCGATAAAGACAAGGTCTAGCTTGCACTAGTGACCCCAAACCAGCTGTGGTTGCCCTGGTCACACCACATCCCCCAGGGAAGCAGTTTGGCTTTCTGAACACTTTTTGAGTTCCAGCCTCCCTGGAGCAGGATGGCCAAAAGTGGGAGCTCACGCCTGGCTAAAAGAGAGAGCTGCTAGGTGCCTATCCTGCTATTGGCATTTTAAACATACATTCTCACTTAATCTTATTATCACAGTGCTATGAAGATGATTAGACTATCCTGATTTCCCAATTGGGAAGCCATGGCTCAGGTACGCGAAGTAACATACCCAGGACAACATCCTAGAGGATATCAGGACTGAGCTTTAAACCCAGTCTCTCTGCCCATGAAGTTGGTGCTTGCCCCTGTGTCACAGGACCTCGCAGGCCCTCCCTGATGCCCCTCTCTGCGGGATGCCTGAGCAAGGCACACTGGTGCCCACTCCCCGTGAGAAGCTCCTCTTTCCAGCTGATACTCACACGATTCATTCCACAGAGCTGGAGCTGGGCTCCGAAACTCCTCCCTTTTCTGCCCACTTCCCACTGTAACTTAATCACATTCCATAAACAAGAACACCCAGTTTTGCAGCAGCCTTCAATTGAGGTACATTTACCTTTATCCACAGCCCACACTGTTCTCTGAGATCCTGGAACTTTACTCACAGATTGTTTGGAAGCTAGTTGCCGTTTCTGATTGGGACACAGTGTGACACAACAGACGATGGAGAAACAGAGACATCCCCTTTCCCCCACCTTCACAATGCAATCTTCTAGGCTATGCTTTAGAATGCCTGGCCGTGGAGGATGAGCATGGGCTCCAGAACCAGATATACTGGCCCCAGACTCTGTCACTTAAGGGCTATGTGACCATAGGTAGTTCAGGCAATTCAAGGCTGCTCATATCTACCCTTCAGGGTAGATATGAAGATTAAAGGTAAGGTTTATGGCAGGCCTAACAGTGAGGGGATTCATAAAAACCTACAGCTATTTTTACTAGTTCCACCCTTTCTTCAGTACACAGTATAAGGCAAAGGGAAGTCTCTGCCTAACCCATGCCTAAGTTTTCTCTCTCTGTAGAACAGAAACAATCAGCATCTGCATGCTGACTCATTCATTGTCACAAACATTTTATAGGCTATGCCTGGTGACTATAAAACAGTGCACCTTTAATACAGTCCAAAGGCGTCGCAACCCACAGGTTGAGAACCACTGCTATAAAACATCAAGTTCCCTAGGGACAGGCTATAGGAGAAGATTCCAGCCACCTAGCCAATCACCCACAGCTATGTTATTATTACACTACTTTTTTTTCACTGTGAGTACCCACTAGAGTCTATTTCTAGGAAGCAGGAGACTGTGTTTGATTTTGCTTACAATGCATCCCTGGATTGTGGGACACCATGATGCTGGTCAGGTCCTGCCTTCAGGACAGAGGCGTGCTTTTCCCCTGGTCACCAGCAGCATTGGCTACTGACAGTTCACAGCTGAGAGTCTTCCCAGGAGTTTCCCTTGGTAGAAGGAAGTTCCTTATCCCACATTTTGTTCTCTCTATAGTTGCAGCCCAATGATTGGTTGATACAGTGGTGCAAAGTCCTGGGCTCAGCTCTGGTTGTCCTCAGCTTTTGAACTTTCTAAGGGCCTGGATGAGCCTTTGGTTGAAGCTGCATCACAGTTTGACTTCTTGTGGCCAATTCCACTGCCTCCCTCCCCTGTGGATGTTGTGCCCAATAGCACTTCACAATAAATCTGGAAGCAAATCTATATTTCACAATCTGTTACCCAGGGAACACAACCAAAGATACTCACTGTAGGGTTTAATAATATTTGTGGAAGGCTGAATAAACACTGGAGGGGTAACATTGGTGACCAAATCAATTCAGTTTAATATTAATCTCCCTAAAGAGGTGCGAATGAATAAAAACCATGGACTTTTCCCATAATTTTATAAGCAAAAATTCCCAAAGATATAGGAGAGCCTCCAATTAATAATGCTGTGATGATATATTATTTTTCTGAAAGATGAACTTTTAAATGATTGATACAAGGCACAGTAAACAAAAAAATCCAAAGTGATTGGTCACATGGCCATCAGTCAACAAACTTTAAAAATCCTTCAAGAATGAATGAAGATAGTTTGGCACATGTGAAATCCAATAGATCTAAGAATTTTCAAATAGACATTAAGTTCTCATTAATTTTCATCTGGCCAAATTAGCCAAAAAAAGAGAGGACAGTCTGTATGTCAGTCAGCCTCTATTGAGCCAAGTTCAAATTATATGAGTGTAAGTGCATCAGGAACATGGGGATTAAATTTATCCTTTAGATGTTAGGGATGTAATCATTAAGACCATCATCACCCTGGCAGATGGCAAGTCTGCCCACATACCCCTGAGCTCATATTCCCCGTTACTCTTCAAGGTTCTATGTAACAGGACTTACTCTCCTGGTTTACATTCTTCCTAAGTGATTTTTTGTTTGTTTGTTTCACTTGCACATCAGTGAGATATGCCATTTATACTAGTGGCCCATTTCTGACCTGGACACAAAATGACAAACAGAAGACGGAGAAACAGAGAAATCCCCTTGACCATGACCTTTGCTCCCAATATAACAGCTCAGTGGTTCCCAAACCAGGTCCCTTCTTTGTTACTACCCTCCTGGGCTGAATGGGAAGAAGGCTGGCATAGAAAATGGTCACTTTAGAGTTATTAAAGATTTCAGGACATGTATTCCATGACAGTTTACTAATAAAACTTGCCATAGCTGCCTCTGATTAAGTGCCAGGCAAGGTTTCTTTTCTGTCTTAGGCATTTTACATTATCTTGAGTCTTCATGAGAGTTATATTTATATATAACAGATAAACATTATTATTCATGTTTTACAATTGACCAAACAAACCTAGGCTCCCCAAGATTGCACAATGATTAAAATAGCAGACCTATCATTTAAATCTAGGAATAGACTTAATAGCCACTACTAGGACATTCTGTTCCTTTATTTTTTGTGAGTGATTTCAACTTGACAAAAACAAAGTAAAAAGCAGGAATCCAAAACCACCAGCCATCCTGGGGAAATCATTTAATTCCTGGTGACCTTAATGGTCACCCCGATTTATAGGTGTTCCCTCAAATTAGGGAGGATAAAGTCAGAATACTAAAGGGCCATTTATCCTCTAGAAATGGACAACATTAAAACAAAAACAAAAGAACATCTCTATGAAGAAAATCAACTAGGACAATTGTTTGCCTTAAACTCAGCCATAGGAAGAAAGGGAAAAGTATTATTTCCTGAGAAATTTTCACTGAAATTTAGCTCTCTTGGGGGTATTCATACCAAACTCATATAACCTATTTAATTCAAAAAAATGAAAGTTGAAATTTTATTTTTAGATGGGAATTACATCAATAGTTATTTGGCTAAAACAAACAAATTTTTTATTGGGGTCAAGCATGGTAGGTCACATCTATAACAGCAGCACTTTAGGAGGCTGAGGCAGGAGGGTCACTTGAGCCCAGGAGTTTGAGGTTACAATGAGCTATGATCACGCTACTACACTCTAGCCTAGGCAGCAGAATGAGAGCTTATCTTTAAAAAAACAAACTTTCCAGAAGAACATATACCATCAAGAAGTCTTTTCCACCTAAAAATCAAACTAGAGTTTACTGGAAAAGCATGACAGAGACAAGGTAGGTGAATGAGAACAGCAGAAGCAAAGTGGTGGTACAATCAGACTCAGAAGAACCTCAGATACTGGATTTTTCAGAGGCAGGATACAGAGTACATTTAATATGCTAGCAGACATAAAAAAGGTGTCTAAAGTATAAGCAAGGAGCAGGACAAGGTAAAGTGACAAAACTGATTTAAAGATCAAACACAACTGATATTTTTAAAAAAGTATAAAGCTTGAAACTTAACTCATTGGGTACCCTAAGGAGCAGATTAGACCCAGCTGAAAGAACTCAGGAAACGGGAGATGGATTTGAAGAAATTAGCTAGAATGCAGGACAGAGCAACCATGAAGTGGAAACTATGGCAAGTGTGAACGATGATGGTGAGGTGAGGAACTTACATCCATTAGAGGTTCAGCAGGAAAGTGGAGAAAAAGGTGTACTTACAGAATTAATGGTTGACGTGAACCCTTAGTTTCAGAAAGTCCAAACAAAACCCAGGTGGGATTTAGCTTTGTTGTGGCTGTGGTTTTCTTCACTGCAACACCAACTTCAGATTCAACTGGTATGCCCGCTGTGAGAGGATCTTAGGTGTGCTGTGAACATTTTTCAAGATCATTAATTAAGTTATTTTCGATACTCTGGTTTCTCTTCAGATTGTATAAATCTGTATTTTCAAAAGAATTTCAAAGATATATATATAACTTTTTTTGATCAACATACCACAATGGCAGAGAAAGGGAGAGAGGTAGAGATATCCTATAATTCCTTTACTAGGTTTATACCTAGAAGACCAAAAATCACAATATAACAAAGACATCTGTACCAGAATGTTTATTGCAGCCCAATTCATAATTGCTAAGTCATGGAAGAAGCCCAAGTGTCCATCAACCCACGAATGGAGTAGCTAATTATGGTAATGTATACCATGGAATATTATGCAGCCTTAAAGAAAAATGAAGACTTTACATCTTTTATGTTGACATGAATGGAGCTGGAACATATTCTTCTTAGCAAAGTATCTCAGGAATGGAAGAAAAAGTATCCAATGTACTCAGCTCTACTATGAAGCTAAATTATAGTTCTCACAGGAAGGCTATAACCCAACTATACCACAAGACTATGGGGAAAGGGCTATGAAAGGGGAAGGGAGCGGAGAGTAATGGGTGGGGCCACATCTATGGTGAATCTTAGAATGGGTACAGACGTAACTTACTAAATGCAGAATACAAATGCCTACATACATTAACTAAGAAAACTCCATGAAGGCTACGTTGAACAGTTTGATGAGAATATTTCAGATTGTATATGAAAGCAGCACATTGTACTCCTTGATTGCACTAATGTACAAAGCTATGATTTAGCATTAAAAATAAATAAATTTAAAAAATAAAATAAAATAATATTTGAAATATTTTCATTCAACTGTTTAACATAGCCTTCATGGCATTTTCTTACTTTTGTTGTTGTTGTTGTTGTTGTTGTTGTTGTTACAGAAAATATCCACTCACTCCCTTACACATCAACTCCCATTTTCAGGCTAGAAATTTCTCTTGGTTGGGCCCTCAGCCCCATACCCAACCTTTATGTAACTACAAGGATGGCCTCCTTACTTTTCAGGAAAAGGAAAGTCATACAGAAATTCAGGAAAACCTCTTTTCTGTTTTCTCCCCTGAAAGTTCTTTTTATCACCTTAACTTCTCCATGACTTAAAAACTCTTAATTTTATGCCCAATAATACATTCTGAGGAGCTTATTTTCTTCTGTAATATGGCTGAGATTATTTTATTCTGTAACAAACTTAATAACTCTCATTAACATAAAAGTGACCATTTTTAATGTAGAATACCCTTCAATGGCTTAATAACTTTTGCCACTACCGTGGAAATGGTTAGACTCTCTATACTCAAATGTTCTTCACTCTTCAAAAATTTCACTGAAACTGGACCCACAACTTCCTCCTCTAACAAAAATTGACTCTCACTGGTTAAAGGGCTTAAACTTAAACATGAAACTATAAAAATGTTCTTAGACAGAGTGTAGGGGAAACACTTGAAAAAATGTTCATCATTTTTTCACTCTTCATCATTTCTTCACTCTTCACAAATTTCTGTGTCTCCTATTACTCTTTTGCTTAATATGAGTTATTCACCACGTCCCTATATACTTCTATAAAATTACTATTCTACAGCTAGTAGTTTTAAAAAGCTTATATTTACAAACAATCATAACTAAAAAAAAAATGACATTTTTTGTCACTAACCTTAAATATTCTCTTGAAAAAACAAAGAAGTCAGCCAGATACCTAAAT
>CAUYPK010162948.1:0-18883 GCA_963574355.1 Loris lydekkerianus | reverse complement strand
GAGAAAGGGGAGGAAGGCTTCCATTGGCTGGGGATAAAGGGGAGGAAGGCTTCCATTGGCTTGGGAGAAAGGGGAGGAAGGCTTCCATTGGCTGGGGAGAAAGGGGAGGAAGGCTTCCATTGGCTGGAGCAGGCACTTACTGTGTGAGACGACAGAAGGCAGAGCAGCTAGCTCAGGAGTCGGTAGGCGTCACTTTAACCAGTATCTTATGTGAATTCCTTTGAGGTAGACATATCCTAAATGCTGTGAAATTTGCCTTCAATTACAAATAATTAAATTTATTTTGTTAAGTATTCACCTTGGGATGTTGGTTTGTGAAACAGTAAGATTTTTTTTTTTATATTGACATTATGTTCAAAATTGTCTTCATGCCTAGACAGCATATTATACCCAAGAGATTTGGCATTGCATCATTATGATTTTTCTTACCATCTAAACCAGTAAATAGTTTCCAAGTAGAATTATCTCAGGAGTGGTTTAAAAATATTCTTGGATTCCTACCCCCAGTTTGGATTCTGTAGGTCCAGGGCTTCTGTGTTTACAGAAAGCTTCCATGTGATGGTGTTGCACAGCACAGTTTGGGAACAAATGCCCTAAACTGATTTGGAAAGAAAGTTCTACAGTATATTTATACTACAATTCGGTAAGAATGGAATAGGTTCATGTATAACTCAACAGTAAAAATCCCATGGAAGGGTAGTATCCTGAGACTTCCATAGAAAGGAGCACTTATATTTCCATAGAAAGGAGCGCTAAATAGTATATTATGAACAGTAGCGGCTTCGTGTGTGTGTGTGTGTGTGTGTGTGTGTGTGTGTGTGTTTTCAATCTAAATGAATCTGCAGTCAAACTACAGAGTGTACAGTTACAACTCGTTCAGAAACAATGAAGCCACAAGTGACATGTAAAGTGACTGATGATATGAAGGTTTTCGTGGTTGGAGTCAGTATGTTAAGAGGCAAAGACTAAAGAGGTAAAAATGGTGGGCTCAGCTCAGACCTAGGGATAAGTATTCCCTGGCATTTCACAGCGTGGTTCAATAGACTTGACTAGTTACCCACTATTTAATAGGGAAATGTATATTTTTATTTTCAGGTTATGTAATGTTTTACAATAGAAAAAAGTGAGAAACATAATGAAATTAACAGCAAAAGCCACCAAATATTTTAAGGTGAACAAGACCTGTAATTCCTGTATTAGACTCACAGTAAATCTAGAGGACAGTGGCAGTTATGTGGCTGTTCTCATTATTTGTGTTTATTGATACAGCACAAAGATCATCTGACAGTAGCCTGGAGACTCCTTTCTAGAAGCCATACAGGGTGTCCAATCTAGCCAGAGGGCTACATGCAGATTATTTGAGAACTGTTTTGCTTATCTGTTGTATTGGATATCATTGAATTTATGCATGGGCCTTTTCTTTCATCCATCAACTTTCCTTAGTGTTTGTGTATTTCATATGTGCTGCTAGACAACTCTTTATTCTTTCAATGTGCAGCAGAAAAGAAAAAAGGTTGGACGACCCTTGCATGTTTTACTAGAAGCAGATACAGAAATAGACAATAGTGGTGCAGGTAAATGAATATATAGTATGTCATGTAGTAATTTATGCTTAGAAGAATGCTAAGAATTTATGCTTAGAAAGGAAAAGTGAAACTTTTGCTTAAAAAAAAAAAGCTGAGTTTAGGAAAAGGAAGCTTGGGAGAAAGAGAAACTGGTTTACTTGCAATGTAGGTGTTTAATTAATGCTTCTTGAATGAATGTACAAAAGATGTAAGTGTTGTCTGGAAATTTAATATGCAGAACATGACTTGGTGGAAGAAAGTATCTAATACTCTTACAAGTCCAGAACAAGGTGACTAATAGGTAACTTTCCTGCATTCTGCTCTGGCTAGGTTCTCAGCAAGAGTCTTAAGCTAAATTGGGGGTGGGGGTGGGGGCTCTTTTTAAAGCAAAATATTGACAAGCACGTCTAAAGAAAGAAGGTAGTCAAGATAAAGAGAAAGCCACATTCAGCTGGAATCAGGACTGGGAATACTGAGCCTGGAGACTATCTGCAAAGATTATGCTGCTATTCTAAGGCTACTTTATGGAAGGAAAAGGAAATTTAGTCTTTACCAGTCCAGCCAGATAAGTGGGTTCAAGTTACAGAAAACATTTTTTTTAGAATCTATAAAAGCAAGATCTGTATTAGCAGAAGTCTCCATTAAGCTTCGCTGTTGCTGAAGATGTAGGAAAGGCTACATGAGTGTCTATAGGTCTATAAAATTTTGACAAATAGTGTATGTAACAATTTTTTTGGAATAAAAATCTCCATGGTATGTGATGTATTTAATTTTAATCATGAATCCTGTTGATGCCTGACTTGTTGTATAGTATCTATCACTTTCTCCAGAGAAATGATAAAAAGTAATATTTCAGTCTTTCATTTTGGCGAAAGGTGAAGGCTACCAAAGTACTAGAATTTTAGTTCTAAGAAAAGGGAAGTCCATTAGCTGATTGACCTAGGGCAAGTAGTGTCTTAATTACCTACCTCAGGGGATTGTGACATTAAATGAGCTGTTCTGTGTAAAGCACTTAGCCAGTGAGTGTCTGGCCCAGGGAAATACTCATTAAGTAGTGGTAGGAGTTGTTATTACAGTTCTGTAAACTACAGACATTCAGTTCTGTAAGCTACAGACATTATTTGAGAGATTAGTATTCTAGTCCTGAGGAGTTTTAATTCCTCTCTCTGTGTTTTCCTTGAGTTATCAACCATTCCTTGCCCCGAAGTCTCCGTATGCCACAGCTAAGTGCAGTAGGACCTCATTTATCTGGTGTTGTTCAAGGGAAAAGCGATTTCATGTGAGAGAAACACCTTCGAATTAACGTCCCAAAATGTGAACTTTACTTTTAACCATTTTTACTTTCAAAAATGAATGTGTCACATAGTTTCCTGCCTGTTTAGGATCACAACGGTCCGAAGTGTGACTGTAACTTCTTGGTGAGTCACTGTTGCTAGGTGCATCTGTAATTAAATAGTTGTTTTCCTTTATTTTGTTTTCTTCTCTTCGGGTAGGTACCAGTTTTTCTGTGGTTAAGCCTTTTTTATACTCTGCCAACCACTTCTTAAATTTTTATGTCTAATCGACTCTGGATTTAGAAACCAGATATTGAAGTTTGCTAAGAATTTTACATGTCAAAATGATGAAGTATCTGGAATTTGCTTGAAAATATCCATGGGAGGGTATTTAAGATTGGCCATTAGTTAAGGATTCAAGCTGGGTGACAGGTATATAAACCTTTATTACTCTTTTCTTTCTGCTTTTTTGTATATGTTTACAAACTTTTAAAATAAATAGTATAAGTTTTTTTAAAAACTACCAGTGAAAGCTAGGCTGGGGGGATGGCTTAACACCAGAAGTTAGAGACCAGCCTGGGCAAAATAGCAAGACCCCGTCTCTAAAAAAACATTTTCAAAAAATTTGTCAAGTTAGGCGGCATGTTCCTATAGTCCCAGCTACTTGGGAGGCTGAGTTGGGAGGATTCCTCGAGCCCAAGAGTTGGAGGCTGGTGAGCTATGATCATGTCACTGCACTCTGGCCTGATTAACAGCCAAAGATCCATCTCTTAAAAAAAATTTTTTTTTTAATAAAAAACAAAAATAAAAACAACCAATTAAAAAAAAAAGAATTAGATGTTTGATGTATGCAGGTTTTGCATGTTTTAATTCTTTATTTTTGTAAATTCTTTATTTTGCAAGTATTTTATAAATATTTAATGTTTGTTTATACTTAATAGTATTTACCTTTTTTGAGACAGAGTCTCAAGCTGTCACCCTGGGTAGAGTGCTGCGGCGTCATAGCTCACAGCAACCTCCAACTCCTGGGCTCAAGGGATCCTCTTGCCTCAGTTTTTCTATTCTTAGTAGAGATGGGGGTCTCTCTTTTGCTCAGGCTGGTCTTCAACTGGTGAGCTCAAACTATCGACCCACCTCAGCTTCCCAGAGCGCTAGGATTACAGGTGTGAGCCACTGCACCTGGCCGGTAGTATTTATTTACCTTTGGGCAATGGAACTGCTAGCTAAGGGGAGGAGATGTTCAGTTTTCTTTTTATTCTGTTAGAGTTTTATATTTCTATGTATTGTGTTTATATATGTAAATATATATAAAAAATGTTTATCTGGTCAGGGAGTATATTCACTTCCGCTCCCGTAAATTGAAATACTAATAGTATCTAAGGAGTAGTAAAACTTCTGTATTTGACACATTTTTCTGTTTTGTTTTTAATAGATATTTTAGATGGATAGAATGGGGTTCTTATATGAGGGGATAAAAGAGCAGTAAAAGGGGCTCGGTAATTGCTGTATCAGATTTTGGGTTTTTTAAATTATTTTTATTAAATCATAACTTTGTACATTGATGCATTTATGGGGTTCAGGGGTTCACATTGCTTCGATATACAATGTGAAATGCTTACATTGAACTAAGTAACACATCCATCACAATGATACTCATTTCTTAACAGTTTTGAAATGTACCACTGCATCATGCACATTAGGTGAGGTGCCCCCAAACACCCTCCCTCCTCTCACATTCCCCTCCCTCCCCTCTCTCTCCTCTTCCCTTCTACTTCCTGGACTGTATCAGACTTCGGAGAATTCCCTTTTGGTATCCAAATCTGGGCTTACTGGTGGTCTTTGCAGTATTTGTTCTCTGCCACCTTGCCCAGTAATGGCGTACTTGCTGCCTGTGCTACAGCCAGCTCTTCAGGTCTCTCTCATGCTTTGCTTTCTTTCTGAGCTTTAGCTTCTTTTTCTCTATTTTCTTTCTCCTTGATTTAAATACTCTGCCCTTTGTCTATTTACCATTTTTGAATGAAACAGATACATGTTGAGCATATGTTGATACAATGTAAATTCAATTGTAAATCACCACTTACTTACTTGATGCCCAATGAAGCATTTCTCCAAGGTGGGAGTATAAATTGGTACCTCTTTGGGAGGCGGGTTGGCAAAATCCATAGTAACTGGAGCACCAGAAATCAGGAGTCAAATGCTTATGTAGGTTAAAGTTTTCCTTTATTACTAAGATTCAGAATCCCAGGAAGAAAGGGAAATTGTTCCCAAAGCTTGCCTTACTTTGAAAGAACTTTACAGAGTTGTTACACCCTTCCCAATGGTCGTATTTTTAGGTATACATTGTTAAGCCCTCTTATCTCAAGCTACAGGACTCATAATGGTGTTGGCCACATCTGTTGTTTTATCTTCATCCCAGGGTCGTGATGGCCTTCACGACTGCCCAGGGGAGGACTGGCGGACATGACTGTCCGATAACCAGTTAGATCATTAAGTAGCTTGTACAGCTAAAGGGGGGTTAAGGTTGTTTCTCCTCTTACACTGTCATAATTATAAATGTATATACTCTTTGTCACAACAATTCTTCTGCTAAGAATTTATCTGTCAGATACTCTCACATGTACAAAGATGTGTTTATAGAAAGAAGGGTATATAAGAAACTGTGAATAATGTCTGGGCAGAGTTTGGGGTGGGAGGCCAACTTACTTTTCAGTATATATCTTTTGAAGTTCACTTTTTCCTATACTTTATATAGTCACTATTTCTTATACTAAAGAGAAAAGCTAAGGTAAAAAGAGCCTTCTTAGGGTGTGGTGGGTTGTGTCTATAATCTCACCTATTTGGGAGGCTCAGGTGGGAGGATTACTTGAGGCCAGGATTTTGAGACCAGCCTGGGCTGGGTAACACATACCACAAGACCATATCTATCTATCTATCTTTCTCTCTCTCTTGTTTTTTTTTTTTTTTTTTTTTTTTGTTGTCTTGTCACCTATGGGTAACACAGTATCTGTAGGTTCTTATTCCTAATGGATTTTTTTTTTTCTTGAGACAAAGTCTCAGTCTGTCATCCTGGATAGAGTGCTGTGACGTCATAGCTCACAACAACCTCAAACTCTTGGTGCTCAAGATATCCTTTTGCCTTAGCCTCCCAAGTACCTGAGATTATAGGCACCCACCACAATGTACAGCTAGTTTTTCTATTTTAAGTAGAAATAGAGTCTTGCTCTTACTTAGACTGATCTCCAACTCTTGAGCTCAAGCAGTTCACCTGCATCAGCCTCCCAAGTGCTAGGATTACAGGCATGAGCCAGATGTCCGCTTCTAATGGATTTTGTTTGTTTGTTTCCTTTTTTTTTTTTTTTTTTTTTTGAGACAGTCTCACTGTGTTGCCCTCCATAGAGTGCTGTGGCATCACAGCTCACAGCAACCTCAGACTCTGGGCTTAAGCCACAGCACTCATGGGTTGTGACCTCTTTGTAACAATGAAAATACATCGTGGCATTAGGGTGGTTGAGAACCACTGGCTTAAGCAATTCTTTTGCCTCAGCCTCCCAAGTATCTGGGACTATAGGTGCCCGCCACAAGGCCTGACTGTTTTTTTTGTTGCAGTTGTCATTGATGTTTAGCTGATCCCGGCCGGGTTCAAACCCGCCACCGTTGGTGCATGTGGTTGGCACCATAACCGCTATGCTACGGGTGCCACCCTTAATGGATTTTCTTGATTATATTTTTTTCTTCAAAGGTTAACAATACTGACAGGAGGCTTCATCGTTGCTGAACCTGCTTTATGTCAGCAGTTCTCAACCTGTGGGTCGCAACCCACAAGAAGTGTATTAAAGGCTCACAGCATTAGGAAAGTTGAGAACCACTGCTGAATATAGAAAAACATTTTTAAGAGACAAGTCTTGCTTGGTGGCCCAGGCTAGAATACAGTGTCACCATCATAGATTACTGTAACCTCAAACTCTTGAGCTCAAGTGATCCTGCTACCTCAGCCTCCCGAGTAGTTGGAACTACAGGCATGCACCACCACACCTAAGTTTTAAATTTTTTATGAAGATGGAGTCTTGCTTTGTTGCCCAGGATGGTTTTGAATTGCTACCCTCAAGCCCTGAAGTGATCCTTCCTCAGTCTCTCAAAGTGCTGGGATTACAGTTGGGAGCTACCACACCTGGCCAAAAATAAATTTTTTGATGTCTCTTTTAATAAATGAAGAAACCCCAGCCAATGAGGTTAAAAGAACCCCAGCAACAGGGCTAAGGACACACAGCAAGAAGAGGAAGTATAGTATAATAGTATCAAACAGATTTGCTTGATTTGCAAACTTGAAGAACTCATTTCACCGCCTGACCCCCTGTTTCTTCACCTGTCAAATGGGGACAGTATGAATCCTTGCATAGGATTGGTGTGGAAATTAAGACGGATAACCTGTGAGACACTGGGCATTACGTTGTCACATGGAAGTGTTCACTGTTTCTCTTTGTTCATTCCCAGTATCAGAACCAGGACTAAGTGAGTGACTCCTGGGCAGATGAGCAGGTAGCGTCTACATTGTGGTACTTACTGAAGGAAAGGCACAAGATTTCATTCTATTACTAGGAATGGTGCAAAACACAAAACTTACAAGTCATTTATTTTCTGTTTTTTTTTTTTTTTTTTTAAATAATAACCATTCTAATGGATGTGATTTATGTTTATTTAGTTCTTAAACATTAAAAAAATTCCTTCCTTCTGTAACCTGGAAGGAATGCTTCACAGAACCTGAAGAAACACTACAAATCCTATTCTTTGCTTAATAAACATCTCTAGATCTATGGGAGGTAGAGAAAGACTAACAAGTCCTATTTGCATCTGAATATTTATACCCCTTAGAGGTAGAAGATTAGTAAGTCCTAGGTAGAGACTTAATGAGTGTTTATTTCCAGATGTAGGTGAAGTCTCGCAGTTATATCCCTTACCACTTGATAGTTTGTGAAGTGCTTCATCACCCCCATTAAATTTTTTTAATCATGCTAGGATGTGTTTCTTTTTTATAGGATTCTATATAAATGCACATATGTTATTTCAAAAAGTTATTTTAATCTCAATGTAGAATGTATATTCCACTGCACATTTAAATCTGTTTCTTTGGGTGGTTTCTGATAACAGATTAAACCTTAGGGGTAAGATTTTCATTACTTTTTCTAGGTGGATTATTTGGAAAGCTATCAATGCTATTTTTTTTTTACTTTTAAAAACCTGACTTCAAACAAATATTTTATTTCAAAATTATAAAAAGTTTTAAAAACATGATTAGCTAACATTAACCCTTAATATCCTTAAGTGATAAAAATTAAATTTTTTATTCAACACTTGACTAACGTAATTATTTCTCAATTTTCTATCTTCATTCTACAGAATGGTAAATAACGCTGATCATCCCTGAAAGGATATTGATCCGCCTCATGTAAAGTATGCTCAGTTCCTTTCCAGTGGTGTAAGTACTTAGTCCTTCTCAATTTTTATCTTCGTAATTGTTTTAATAAAAGTAACCAGTCATTGTGATCATGATCCACATTTAACAGCAGACTTTTGTAGAGTTGAAAGAATTCTTTAGAAAACAAATCAAAGGGCACACCTATTTGACATTAAGGTGAGCAAGTGTCATGATCAGGTGGTGAGGAATGAATTTTTAAATACATCAACCTGCTCTTTTACCAATTCTATTTTTAATTTTTAATTTTGACATTAATTTTCAATTGAAAATAAAATTGCTCTACTTGTTTTTAACCACTTAAAGCCTAGAAGCTAGTGAGACAGATGGCTAAGTATTTGAAAGAGCTAGTGTTAGATTCCTTGTGACAAGCAGAGTATTGGAAGTATATATCTTAATGCTGCCTTTGGTTTGCAAACTCTTACCACCTTAGCCATTTCTTTTACCTACTGGGGAAAATAATGTAGTTAAGCCTTTTAGCTAATGTGCTAGACTTCATTTGGAGTCTGGCAAAAAATACAAATTGAGATGATGGTACTATGTTGAGAGTGTTTTTCTGCTAGGATATGAACTGTAACCACCAGTTCATATTAAATAGGCCTTTGAATAAAAGTATTCCGGGAATTTCAGATATTAGAGAAGATAAAGTATCTATTAGCTCATTAAGTGCATCTTTAGAGCCTAATGCAGAGTGCCTTTTGCGTAAGTATTTTCTAAAATTTGGTGGAGCCTTAGTTTTATTTAAATATCTTTTGTTTTGGTTGACAGTTCTATAATCCAATAAGAAGACATCGAGACAGGCTTTTCTTATTATTTAAGTTTTTTGTGAAGTCCCTTCCTCCATTGATTCCGTAATATAGTAAAAAGTTTCTGAAATAGGCTCAGAAGATGTGAACTGTAGCCTGAGTTTCCATTAAGTAGCCGTACCCTTTGGGGGGCTTAGTTTTTTCTTTTTTCTTTTTTTTTTCCTTTCTTAAACAGTTTACTTACTAATGGATATTCTCGATAGCCGTGAGAATGCCAGCTTCATGAAGCCAGGGATTTTTGCCTGGTTTGGCTCTTGTTGTGCTCTCTATGCTGTGGGCAGCGCGTGTCGGAGAGTAGGCATTCATAAACACTAAACAAATGGGCTTTGTATAAATGGTCTCCAATTCTCTAATTTCATGCCTAATTTCTATCTCCCTCTATAAACCCATGTTTTTACTTGGATTTTGTTGCATATGATGAAAATAAAGAAGTAATCAGACTGTTAATTGCATGAATTACAGGGTTTGTTGTTGTACAAAAAGAACTTTTTTTTTTTTGGAGACAGAGTTTCAAGCGGTCACCGTGGGGAGAGTACCGTGGTGTTACAGCTCACAGCAACCTCAAACTCTTGGCTTTGCCTCAGCCTCGTAACTAGCTGGGACTATAGGCGCCCACCACAACGCCCAGATATTTTTGTTGTTGTTGCAGTTGTCGTTGCTGTTTTATCTGGCCCAGGCCAGGCTCAAACCACCAACTGAGCAGCAGGCACCGCCACAAAAAGAATTAGTTAGGGGGTTCGCTATAATTAAAGAGGGGAAGAATAACATGGACAAACTTTACAGGGAATACACTCGATGAGGTACATTAACCACATAATGAGTGTTTCCCACAATTACTGACCTCTAGTTGCTTATGGAAGGAAGCCTCTGTGGAAAATAGAGGCCAATTAAAGATTGAAGTATACCCTTATATAAGCAGTTCTAGGGAGAAGCTAGCTTGTCCCTCAATGCTAGAGGGTGGTACCAGTGCTTGCCCGCCAAGTTTCAAAGCTCTGAGTCCTGTTGGCACCTGAGCTGTCTTGAGAGAAGCAGCAGAAAGAATAGTCCTGGCACAGCTTAAGTTCCCAAAGTGTCTGCCCAACTCTTCAGTTTATGTGTATTTTGAAGTGTAATAGTTGGAGTTGTGTCAGATAATACCTCACGTATAAGGACCAATATGGTATGAAGTAACATTTTCAAGGGGATGGGAAGCTCATGGGGCCTTTGGAGAGGTCATTCGTTCTTTGATGAATAACATTATGATTGATTCTAGAATGTATTAAATTATCATGCAGTAAATACCACATGTGTAAAATAAAACTAACGTATTTTGTCCTAGTCATCCTAGATGAAAAGATTTTTAAAAAGCAGAATGGAACTGAAGGTAAAGCTTTTGTTATTCAGTAAAATCTTATTAAAATACTGTTGGTGCTTTACAAGTAAGGTAGTAATGTCCTTTTTGCCCACATAAATTTCAGATTAATAATTTGTGAGTGCTTTAACCTTCTTTGCTCTATATGTTTGGTGGATTTTAGTTTATGAAGCATGTTTTAGGCCTTGTGCTTATCCTAGAAGTGTGTAGGTACATACTCAAGTAAAGATAAAATTTACTGTGAAATGTGTTATTATTACAGTGTCATGGTATGGTCTTTTCTTAGAACATCATTTTATGAACTGAGCCATAATTTCTGAATTTAATTGTTCTTTTATGCCTTAAGCATTGTCTGTGTTACTGCAGTGTCAAAATTCTTCTCACATCATTTTCAATTAATTGTTGGCCTGAGTCTGCATTCAGATTAGTAATTTAAAGTGAAAGATGTGCCTTATCTTGTGAACAATCCTGTGCATAAGAAAATTAATTCAATTCTTACAGGTTATCTTTTCCTGTTGCAAAAGAAGTGCTGGTATCATGGACTGAGATGACCTTTGTAGGTCATTTACTGCCATAATTTCAAGATTATGTGCTTAAACTAGGTAAATTATGAGAAATAAAATTTGGAAGTACCAGAATGTATGCTTTTGTTTATGTAAACACACATTGGTACATTACTCTCAATGTCCAAGAAAGCTTCTAATTTCAGCATTTTCTAAGTAAAATATTGTATCTTCAGTGTCACGTGCATGATTTGATCCTGCTTATTAGGACCTTATCTTTCTGCTCTATTTTAATCATACATCCTACTCTATAATTGTGGATCTTTTTTTGCTTTAGGTTATGTCTTTGCAGTTGGAGCCTCTTTAGGTTCAGGACACAGACGTCTGATTTGAACAGGGTGAAACATAAAGGGAAGTGTATTCTCTCATATAACAAAACAGCAGAAAGAGCAGGGATGTATCGGAGGCTCAGGAATTAGTAGAAGGAGAGGTGTGAGCGTTGCAGAGCTTTCTTCATTGCTCTGCTCTGCATTTCTTGGTGTGTCCACTTGATTTGCTAGACGAGCTGCTTCCCTGTGGTGGGGAATTAATCAGACTAACATCTTCCTCCGACTGAGAACAGTTTATAGTGACCATTCATCTTCCTCCTAGTCTAACGAGAGAATTTTGAGGAAAACAAGGCTTACCGCCTTCGTGTGGCCACCATTCGCCAGAAGGTGGATTATTCTGAGTGGCCCCAGAATGTGTGCTTGGGGCAGACAAAATGATAGGTGCATGTTGTTTCTCTTTTTATGATTTTTGAAATAAAAGTGGTTTCCAGTAGTCTGTGAATCTGAAATGACATGAAATAATAGATTATTTCTGTTACTGTGAAATCTGTAGTTCTGACAGTTTTGTTTTTGTTTTGTTTTGGTTTTTTTTTTTTTGAGACAGAGTCTCATATCGCCCCAGTTGTCATTGGTTAGCAGGCCCAGGCCGGGTTCCAACCCTCCAGCTGGTGTATGTGGCCAGCATCCTAGCCACTGAGCTACAAGTACTGCCCTGACAGTTCTAATTCAAATGTTAGTGGGGATACTTTTCAATAATAGGTGACATTCATACCATTTTCTTTCGTTTTATGCTAATATACAGGGAGAAGTTTGAAGAATTATATACAGTTAACTACCTGCTCTGACATGAATAGGATAGGAAAACATCATGAATAGGATAGGAATATGTCATGATTGGGTTTTGCCCATATATGGCAAAAACGGCACCCGTAGCTCAGTGCTTATGGTGCCAGGCACATGCACTGGGGCTGGTGGGTTCGAACTCAGCTTAGGCCTGCTAAACAACAATGACAACAAAAACAACCAAAAAAATAGCCATGCGTTGTGGTGGGCGCCTGTAGTCCCAGCTACTTGGGAGGCTGAGGCAAGAGAATTGCTTAAGTGCATGAGTTTGAGGCTGCTGTGAGCTGTGATACCACAGCAGTCTATCCAGGGCGAAATAGTGAGACTCTGTCTCAAAAAAAAAAAAAAAACAGCACTTAAAGTCACATCCAAAGAAAGATAGGTTTATATTAATAAAATAGTTTGATAGCATGAAAACTGAAGGTGGTGTTGGGCAGTTCTACTTCATTTTAAGGGAAAAGAATAAGGTATAGAAACCCAAATTTTCCAAGCCAGTAAATTAAGTGGTAAAGGAGATGAGTCATTTTGGTTAAAAGTTTTCTTTCTAGGCTGGGTGCAGTGGCTCACGCCTATAATCCTAGCACTTGAGGCTGAGGCAGGTGGATTGCTTGAGCTCAGTAGTTTGAGACAAGCCTGAGGAAGAGTGAGACCCTGTCTCTAGTAAAAATAGAAAAACTAGCTGGGCAATGTAGCCAGCACCTGTAATCCTGGGTACTCGGAAGGCTGAGGTAGGAGGATCTCTTGAACCCAAGAGTTTGAGGTTGCTGTGAGCTAAGGTGATGCCATGGCACTCTACCCAGGGTGACAGAATGAGACTCTGTCTCAAAAAAAAAAGATAAAATAAAGGTTTTCTTTCTCACCCAGGTGATGATACATCATAGGGAAGAAGCTAACAAGAAAATTAGAGGACAGTTATGAAGTTATGATAACAAAACTTTTTGTTTTTTGTGAGAGAAGAGTCTTATACTGTCTCCCTGGGTAGGGTGCTGTGGCATCATCACACCTCACAGCAACCTTAAACTCTTGGGCTTAAGGGATCCTCCTGCCTCAGCCTCCCAAGTAGCTCGTTTTTTTCTATTTTTCGTAGAGATGACTCTTTCTCAGGCTGGTCTCAAACTCCTGAGCTCAAGCAATCCACCTGCCTCAGCCTCCCAGATTCCTAGGATTACTGGTGTGAGCCAGTGAGCCCAGCCTCAACAAAAGATTTAGAATACCTCATAGGTAATGATTGGAAGCAGCCAGAGTGTCCACTGTGAAATGGATAAAGGCACCTGTCTAGTCCTGCAGTAAAATACTACTCGGCAGTGAATAGGACACACTGCTGATAGACACAACACTGGAGATGATTCTCACAAACTTCATGCTCAGCGAAAGAAATGTTACACAGATCAGTAAATAGAGAGTACATATGAAGTTCTGGAAAAGACAAAAACTAATCTGTGGTGGGGGGAAAAGAATCTGAACAGTGGCTTCCTCTCCGGAAGAAGATAGGAACTGACTGGGAAGATGCCTGAGGGAACTGGGGTAATGGCAATACTCTGTATTTTTATACAGATTTGAGTTTCACAGATGTCTGTATTTTTTAAAACTCTTAGAATGGTAAATATAAGATTTGTATGTTTTCTTTCGTATAAATGTTATCATGTAAAAAAATTACCTGAACAAATGCTGAGCTCTAGTTAATAATGTGCTTACTGAAGCATTTATGGAGAAGTGCACAGGTATCTGTTACTGATTTTGAGATCCATCAAAAAACAGATGGATAAAAGGGATAAGTTGGATGCGAGGTCAGAAAATTAAGTTCATAAACTCATAGTAGGAAAAGTGTTAGATGCTTCATTGCTGATAACACTGTGGTCACCTTTGAAGCACTCCCCTTGGGAAGCTATGCATTGACACCAGCACCTAGTCCACTCTTCAAAGCACTTTTTCTGAAAGAGTTCATGAACTTAATTGTCATACCTCATACAATGACAGCTCTGATAGCCATTCCAGAAAAGGAGTTCCAGAATTGCTTTAAAGAGTGGATTAGAGCCTGGTGTTAGTGCACAGCTTCCTAAGGGGAATACTTTGAAGGTGACCATAGTGATACTCAGCAATGAAGTAGGTATGTTGTACTTTTTCTAGGATGAGTTTGCAAACTTAATTGTAATGTAACATTTGTAAATGCAGGGGTCAATAGCAGAATCTGGATTTTTAATGTAAATTTATTAGAACTTTCTTGTATGCTTAAAATTTTTCATTTTAAATTTTTCCTTAAAATTTCATAAAATATTATGGAGGAAATTAGGAAATCAATAAAGAATATAATCATGTAAACAGGTCTTTCTTTTATGATAGATAGCTTGTCATAAATGAATATTGGAAAAAAGCAGACCATAATTAATGTATATAGGTGTAGGATAGGTATTGTGGTCACAGAATGTGTTTGTTTTTATTTTTAATAAGCCTGTTTTTAAAGCTAAGGATATTTCACTCAAAAATTCTTGATTTCTGTCAGCTTTTTGTTTTTAAACCTTTTTTTCTTTTTTCTTTTTTTTTTTTTTTTTTTTTGAGACAAAGTCTCACTTGGTCATCCTTACTGAGTACTGTGGCGTCACAGCTCACAGCAACCTTAAACTCCCAGGCTTAAGCGATTCTCTTGCCTCAGCTTCCCAAGTAACTAGGACTATAGGTGCCTGCCAAATGCCCGGCTATTTTTTTTGTTGCAGTTGTTTAGTTGGCCCGGCTGGGTTTGAACCCACCACCCTCGGAATATGTGGCTGGCACCCTAACCACTGTACTACAAGCGCTGAGCCAAATTTTTTTTTAGAAAAATTAGATCTTTAATTTCTGGACACCAAACTCCCAAAGTGCTAGGATTACAGGCATGAGCCAGGAGGCCTGGCCAAACTACCTTATTTTTAAAAGGATTTGAAAGACTTAGCAGTGGAAGAGAATGGAGACTCCAAAGGTTAGATAAGGATTCATATGGGAATTTTGTGTATTATATAAGCAGCATTTTAGATTAGAGAAGAAAGAGATATATTATTTAATAAAACATTGAACGGAAAGCTATCCATTCAGGATAAAATAAAGCCCTAATCCTTTCACACTTAAGTAAATATAAATTCTAGATGGGACAAAGATTTTAAATGTAAAAAGCTATTACTAGTAGACTCCTAATCCATCAGTAATTAGAATGGTTTTATCTAAATGGTTTTAACTGGAAACTTAAAGGAATACAACAGCCTATGTCTCCAGTAAGTCCTGTAAAATATCAGAAAAGAGAATGATGTATGCTTTTGGACTTAGTAAGGTCTAGGCTTGAATGTTTTTTCTACTTCTTACTCAGACTTTTTGCAAGGTACAAAACTATCCTGAGCCTTAGTTTCCTCAACAATGCATCAATATAAAATGAAATAGAATAAATTAAATAATATTGTATATACTACAGAGGGCTACTGTGAGGATTAGGTGAGGCTATATGACTCTCTTACCCAATTATTCTCTAGAAGTGACTGTTAACAAATTTTTAGTACAGAGAGATGAAGAAGCAGTGGGATCTCCAGCAGCTTAGGGGGACTGTCCCGGAGTAGACACTGATTTGTAGAGGCTGAGAAGATCCTTGGTATCTGTTTCCATCAGTAAACACTTACTGAGAACCTATTGTTTTCCACGCATCATATACGGCACTAGAACAATAAAAATTAAAAGAAATTCCCACTTTAAAAAATGTTGAAAAGGAAGGCAGGTGGTGAGAATTTCTATAGTATTTGACAACTCCCTTAAAGTTAGTATTGTTATTCACTCTAAGACAACATTTTCTTGTGTGCTGTATCTTGTGCTAGTTAAAGAAAACATGTCGTAGAACAATTTCCTAAGATAAATGAATAGCTCAGTTTGGCTACAACCACGAAAGATCCATTTCTCAGGATAGCTATTAAGAGAGGATGCATTACAAAAATGAAAAACTCATGAAATTGCTAAATAGTGGACGAAATAGTGCTTATTAACTTTTTATGTATCTCTCTTGCATTTCCACTTAAGTATTTTTGCTGGTTATTAGCATGTGCTTGGGCTTAGCTTAGCAAATCATTTGTTTTCACTAAATGAAGTTATAGAGTTCCAGGGTCAGTTTTGCTGATATTTGGTAAAACAGTATAATATAAACTATTTTTTCAGCAATTTTTTATCAGTACTTTAATATAGACCAGTACATTTGAGATAGAAAAAAAACACAAGTTATCACTTAGCCTGAGCTTAATGCACTCACTGTATGTACCTAATCTGTTGTTTTGGTATTACTGACACAACTAAAATTTTATTTCTAATATTTACCAAAATGGAGGAAAATGTGAATTATATACCATATGAAATTTGGTTTTATGTTACGCCTTTTATCTAACACACATTAAACCTAATAAACTCAGTGTCTGTACCAGTCCATTTGCTTGGCAAAAACATTCTGGCATAGGACATATCTTTTTATTTGCAATAAGAAAAGTTGATGTAGAAATATTGCATCTTCTGCTGAGCGTTCTTTAATATGTCCTTTGGTAAACTATCAATAAAGAGACTTCCGATTTCTTTTTTCTCTTTTCTTTTTTAGTTTGCTGGAAACCATGTCTCACTACACAGATGAACCCAGATTTACCATAGAGCAGATAGATCTGCTTCAGCGCCTCCGGCGTACTGGAATGACTAAACATGAAATCCTCCATGCCTTGGAAACTTTGGACCGTCTTGATCAAGAGCATAGTGACAAATTTGGAAGAAGGTCCAGCTATGGAGGAAGTTCATATGGGAACAGTGCCAACAATGTCCCAGCATCTTCCTCTACAGCTACAGCTTCCACACAGACCCAGCATTCGGGAATGTCCCCATCACCTAGTAACAGTTATGATACCTCCCCACAGCCTTGCACTACCAATCAAAATGGGAGGGAGAATAATGAGAGGTTGTCCACATCCAATGGAAAGATGTCACCAACCCGCTACCATGCAAACAGCATGGGTCAGAGGTCATACAGTTTTGAAGCCTCAGAAGAGGACCTAGATGTAGATGATAAAGTGGAGGAATTAATGAGGTTAGTTACTTTTCTTATTCAGAGTCCTCAAAAATGTCTGCGTTTTTAAATTGTTTTAAACTAATAGGCTGTATTTCGGCTACTTACCTATAAGAACTGTCCCCTTCCCTCCTTTAGAGATGAAAGGAAAATATTTCAAATTTTATGTTTTTAATTTAAAATTTTTCTTCTCTACTTCAACTCTTTCTCTTTGCTTCTTGATAAGCCTTTTCCATTCTGTTTATCAAAAGTTAGCCTTCATTTTATGTCTCTTATGGCTAATTTATGACTAACAGACACATTCTAATTCTTAAATAGATTGTAAGAACTTTTTCTGAGGGATGAGATCATTTTTATCTTGATACAGAATATGTGTACACTCTTAACTTTTCCCAACAACATTCCAATCAAGAAAATAATTTTGTATATAACAACTTTTTAAGAAGAAAAATAAACATGGCTTCTACCTCTGAGAAACTAAAGTTCTAATTTGAAGGATGCATGCTGCACACACACACATTATCTATTATAAGATAAGTATAAGCACTTAGTTTTAAACACTGAGAAAGGAAGTGCACTTTCAATGGAAATAATTAGGGAAGTCTTCACACCCTGTCTGGGACACTTTGAAGGCAATAATTATTGCCTTCCATTGTGTTTTTCATTGTGCCTCCAAGATCTAGAACTTTCCTTGGGACATAGTAATGGCTTAACACGTTAAATAGATGGATGAATTTGACCTAAATCTTGGAGAATAGTCCTTGTTTTGAAATGGGAATTCTATTTAAAGTTAAGGGAATAGTAAAGGTCAGAAGGGGAAGGCATATGTTTAGTCTATAAAGATTGCAGATGGCTTACTATAGAAATAATAATATATTAGGAGATAGTGCAGGTTTTGGAAAACTTGAGTTTCATACTAAATAGTTCATATTTACTTTGGTTGGAGTTTTTACAGGCCTTCAGGAATAGCAATGATAAAAGCATTGTTTTCAGTAAATTTATTACTATGGAAAGGTAAGAACTGGTAGATAAACTTAATTATAGTAGATACTATAAGAAACTTTATTCTGTAAGGAACTTTAGCACAGATTTCTCAGAAATAAAAATAAGACCTACAGTTGTGAGTTAAAATTCTTCCTAAAGATTTTTTAAAACTTGAAGATAGAATAATTGTGACTTAATATAGCCACATGGAAGATCCATCCTGTAATACCACAATGGTGAGATTTCCTTTAAGCAAATAAATTGTCTTGAATTTATTTTTAGGAAAGAACTGCATTATATGGATTCTGGGCTAAATGGACTGTTGTATCTCGATTCCAGTCTATACCTGTATAGTTTCCTACAAGAATCATAGTCACTGTTAATAGGCTTTAAACTTTAAATTTTAAAATGTAAGAGATGAATTTGGCTTTGAATTCATTTTCACTTGTTAAAGGAGAAGGCCAAAGTTTAGATGTTGCTTTTGTTTTTAAAATATATGTTACCCTTAAGGTTAAGATGGAGAACCCTTGGGCAAATAAAAGTTAATTTTTTTTTTTTTTTTTTTAAATTTCAACTTGCTTGTACATTTCTTCTTTGTTTGAAGTACTCTTTTTTGTTGTTCATTTTCTTCTTCCTCTGGCGATGCTCAGCTGTTTTTGATGTTAGTAGAGATGGGGTCTTACTCTGGCTCATTGCTGGTTATACTGGTCT
>CAUYPK010162947.1:0-16827 GCA_963574355.1 Loris lydekkerianus | reverse complement strand
GAAAGGGGGAAAGGGAGAGGAGGGAGGAGGGAGGTGGGTGGAGGAAGGGGTACTGGTGGAATTACACCTGCGGGGCATCTTACAAGGGTATATGTGAAACTTAGTAAATGTGGAATGTAAATGTCTTGACACGGTAACTGGGAAAATGCCAGGAAGGCTATGTTAACTATTGTGATGAAAATGTGTCAAATGGTCTGTGAAGCTAGTGTATGATGCCCCATGATCATATCAATGTACGCAGCTATGATTTAATAAAAAAAAAGGACATATATTATCATATATATAAATACTTAACTAAAAAGGCTTCACAAAATGACATACTATACTTTTAAGGTCAAAACAGTATCTCCACACAAGGCTCTCTGGAGACTGAACATAACGAGCATTCATAACCAGTTCTGCCAAGATTGACCCTGGAGCTCTCTTTTTGCTTATGAAATGTTCTAATGAAATTAATTCCACCTTCAGGCTGAAACAAATAAGAAATCACATAAAATATGATTTGTGAAAAATTCTACAAATTTTAGTAACGGAAGGTGGGGTGGCTGAGGAGAGGGTAACATTCGCCAGTGTGGTTCAGTGGCCCAGTCAGAAGAGCTAACTTTAATTTGCCCAAGACTTATGATATTTATGCAAATCTCCAAAGTTGGTTTACGTGTGTTGTTTTTTTTTTTAATATTCCTACAAAAATACATGTTAGTTCCCAGGCTTACCAGTACTTCCCTAATGACTCATTTTTTCTACTTGTCCCTAAGCATTAAAGTCTCATACAAGGTAGAGCTCAAAACCTTACTATATACAGTCTGAGCTTACCACAGGACTCCCTCCAGTGGCCAGTCATAATACAGCACCAATTCTCACCTGACCTTCTGGAACCAATATTAGCCGTGGTTCCCCCCAGTGATAACATAGATGTTTGGAGAGATCAAAAGTGATTTTTTGGTAAAAGTGTGGGATCCTCTGCATGAGATTAAGAAAATATGAGTGCATTATCTGTAAAAAATTTCTCCCACAGAAAGAATGGTTCAGTTTATGACTCTTCGGGTATATAACTTAAGGCAATTTTTCTATTACCGTAATTATAATGTTTCTGCCAATACATTTTGGTTTCTGATGAAAGACCTTCATAAAGGAAAACAAAAATCAACTCAATTCCAGCAAATTTTTCATCTTAAGCAGGAACACAAAATATGCTTTTGAAGAGCATATTATGAAACTTCTGTCATGTCTAGGAGCCAATATCCCCTGGACTTATTCTGACTGCTGCCCTAGAAACACAAACACTCACACTCACTTTGTGCCATGTAATATATACCTTAATGGTGAGATTTGTTTTCAGAAATGGTACATACATTAAGTGACCTGAAACCAATGTCCTCAAGTGTAGAAAAAAATACATCATCAACATCCAGGGTCTGATGTTTATCATGTGTAGAAAAAAGTACAAAAAAAAAAAAAAAGAAAGAAAGAAAAAAGCAGTCTTCATTCCCCATATTCTTTTTCTAGTGTAATATATCTTTAGGGAAGAAGATCCCTTGGCCCAGTGAAAACTACTTTACCACCATTAGCAACCACCCTCATCCATGCTGACCAGTGAAACATAAACAGAAAAGCATGACCAACGTCATTCCAGAGAAACATTTATAAACATTTTTTATTACCTTCCTTCTAGGTAATATTTTTGGATTCTTTTTGCTATTATACCCTATGAACTTTTAACACCATATACTGTAGATTAGTACACTATGTACATATGCTGCTATGTACTGTGTCTATTATGTATACATAAAAAGAGTAAAATTTTTTGTTCTTCCTCAACAAAAACCAACTTTTGCCTCCTTGAGTAAAATGTCATCTTTCTTGGAGACCCCATGTTTTAGAGTTTGAAAAGATTGAAGCCATGTGTACAGGATGTGCATGTGTTCACAGGTGACAGAGGAATGCATGTTTGTGCGTGTACATGTTTGTATGCAACTGTGCATATAGATGTGTGTGCTGTGCATAAAAGTCTGCATACAATTTAATAATAATAACTAACACAGTGCTTTTCCTGTGTCAGGTATTCATCTAAGCACTTTGCCTGATTCAGCTCAATTACTTCTGATACCAACTCCATGCAGCATAGCACTATTCTTATTCCTATTTTACAGAGGAGAAAGATGAGTTCTGAGAGAATACATGATTTTCCCAAGGTCACCAAGCTAGTCATTGGCAAAGCTGATACGTGGATCTACATCATCTGGCTCTAAAGTCTATGCTTTTTACCCATAATATACTTTGATTCACCCTACACATGCGTATAAAAAGTAGCCACCTTCTCTCATTCTCTAATCTGTTCCTTGAGATTACCTTGTGAGGTAGAGAGAGAAGAGAGCATTATTTCTGTTTTGCCAGAGACTCATGGTCAATAGTAGAGCAGCCACAAAAGTGGGTAAAAAGAAGTCTTTGTTGGGCGGCGCCTGTGGCTCAGTGAGTAGGGCGACAGCCCCATATAGAAGGTGGCGGGTTCAAACCTAGCCCCGGCCAAACTGCAACAAAAAAATAGCCGGGCTTTGTGGCGGGTGACTGTAGTCCCAGTTGCTGGGGAGGCTGAGGCAAGAGAATCGGGTCAGCCCAAGAGTTAGAGTTTGCTGTGAGCCAGGTGACGTCATGGCACTCTACCCGAGGGCGGTACAGTGAGACTCTGTCTCTACAAAAAAAAAAAAAGAAGTCTTTGTTTTGTCCACACAGACAAGATGTATAATGCAAATCCTGATGGATGTTAAAGATACAGAGGAAAGGTGAACTGATAAAGAGCTCTCTCCTCCTCCATGTGCAAGGAACAGCAGAAATGTGTACCTATTCCTCTCAGGACACCAATCACCCAGAAGCAGAGCAGAGACAGGACAGTGGCTGATGGGACCCAAGCACACCAGCCACTTCACTCACCCTGCTCCTCTCTGGGCTCCTTCCAGGGCTCTCATGAAGACCCTCAAAACCAGAAGCAGTCTCCGTGGGGAGTGCCATGGAGAGACCTGACTGCACATTTTTCACTTGGCCCCTTACTGTGACTGTGAGAATCCATGATGCCAAAACTTCCTTAGGATCTAGAGCATATCCATCTCCATACAGTCCACATTTAGAAGCTTCACATTACAGGCTCTCTCTAGACTGCCAGGACTGTCTTCAGGCTGAGCTGGATCCCAGGACCTATTTTCTACTGGAGCATACTCCAGACCAATTTCCTTAGCTTGGAGTTTGTTTTTAGGGTACCTCTGCAGGAAAGTCTACTTTTCTTTCTCCTATTTACGGCTCTGCCACTATTTAGCCATGGCCATGAAAATTACCCTTTTAGAGATTATGTTCTTTTATAAATTTTATATATGCAGAAAAAGATAAGTCAAAAAACATGAACTTTGTCCAAGTCCAACCACCAACCACAATGTACATTTTGTGTGTGTGTGTGTGGGGGGGGGCAGAGTCTCATTCTTTTGCCCTGGGTAGAGTGCCATGGTGTCATAGCTCAAAGCAACCTCAAACTCTTGGAATCAGGTGATCCTCTGCCTCCTGCCACAAGATCCAGCTAGTTTTTCCATTTTTAGTGTATATGGGGTCTAATTGTTGTTAAGGCTGGTCTCTAATTCATGATCTCAATCAATCCACCCACCTCAGCCTTCCCAAGTGCTAGGATTATACCATGCTAGGATTATACTCACTAGGATGAGCCACCATGCCCAGCTTATAGTTCATCTTAAAAAAAAAAAAAAAAAAAAAAAAAATCACCTTTTCTCTGAGCATCCATTCTCTCATGAGAAATAAGAAGGGTTTGGTCTCCTATAAATGAAACTGTAATCTTTGTTCAATCATCCAAGTATTAAAAAAATGGCTTTATTAACAACAACAAAAATGTCACATAAAGTTGGCTACACATTTATTAAGATCACCAGGTAAGACCAAACTCAGTCTTTTTTTTTTTTTTCCCCCCGCAACAGAATATCACTCTATTCCCAGGCTAAACAGTGGTATCAGCCTAGCTCACAGCAACCTCAAACTCCTAGGTTAAAGTGATCCTCCTGCCTCAGCCTCCTGAATAGCTGGGACTATAGGTGCCCGTCATGAAGCCCCAGAGGGGGTCTCACTCTTGCTCAGGCTGATCTCGAACTCCTGAGCTCAAGTGATCTTCCCACCTAAGTCTCCAGAGTGTTAGGGTTAAAGGCATGAGCCACCACACCCGGCCCATACTCAGAACCTTCTGTGAGGGCTCAGTTTCTACTGCTTCCTTGGTGTCTGGAATGCAGAAGGAGACAAATAAATACTTTGAGGAATTAATGAATTATTTAAAAAGCAAGTAAATACACTTGTTTCGCCTCCAGCTATCTCTACTTCACTCTACTTCAAGAACATTCAGAATAGTCTAAACCATAAAAGGTGTCCAATTGGCCTGATCTGAAGAGTCCAGGCTGAACATCAGCAACTAGTTTGTGATTCTGTTTGCTGCTTTTTCCTTAGAGGAAAGCTACTGTTTCTCTGATCATTAGATCAGAGCTACTAGTTTTAGCTTTGGCTCAGAGGACCAAACAGTGATCTTATTTTAACAATACTGTGTGAAAAATGATTCATACTGAAGAAAGAAGTTCAAAGTGATGCCAAAAATAATTAAAACAAACAGGCTAATACTTCGAGGCACTACTAACTAATCCAATTGAATATATAGCCAAAGCCTGAATGTTTATGTACCACTTACTTAAGTAGGTTTGACAACTAAAATAACACCCTGAAGACATACAACCTTAAGAACAGAATGTGGGCAAACTGGTTGTATTTGTATGAGACAGCCATGTTCGTTGGCAGTGAAGAGCCAGTGAGAGGCCTGGAGGCCACTGCTCTTTATCCTTAGGGCCCCGAGATCTCTGTGATCTCTGACTGCTCAAGCTGGTGTCAAAGGCCTCTTCTTTAGCTCTGAGACTGGCTTTCACATTGTTCCTGTACTGGGCCCCCTGGATTCCACCACAAGAAATTCAAACACCTGAAACACCAAGGAATAGGCATCCATCAGCCATCTCCTAAAGAGTGTGAAGCCATCGTGACCTAGAAAGAAGGAAGTAAAATGGAAAAAGCAATGATGGTGAGGTGGATTTGGGAGTTCCAGAAAGGAAGATGAGGAGTAAGTCTGTGATAGTCCAGAAATGACACAGTGCTTACATGCAGTACTTCCAGTCCAGATCTTGTTGGACATAAAAAAGACACCTAGGTTACCTCAGCCTCTTAAGTAGCTAGAACTATAGGTACATGCTAACATACCTGGTTAATTTTTCTATTTTTTGTAGAGATGGGGGTCTCACTTTTGCTCAGGCTAGTATTAAACTCCTGAGCTCAAGTGATCCTTCTGCCTTGGCCTCCAGAGTGCTAGGATTATAGGTGCGAGCTACTGTGGCCAGCCCAATATGTGTTTTTGATGTTTAAGTTAGTATGTCTCCAGTCATAATATAAATCCACAAAAAAACTTCCTGAGGTTCACTTACATTTTAAGTGTAATATTTGCTCAATTCAAACATAATTAGGAAACACATAATTATTAACCAGCAGGTAGGCTTATATCTAAAATATTTAACATTCTATAGGGCACAGGCACTGACCAATAGAACAGAAATTGTGTGGCCAGCCAGTGTATACCAGATGATTATTAGCCTTGCAAATGACTACTACCAGGGCGTAGGTTTACAGTGAAGGGTTCAAATTCTGGAGCCTCAGACCACTGAGTTCAATTCCTAACTCTACCCCTATTAACTGCAATCTGGGGCAAGTCATTAACTTCCCGATGCCTTAAGTTATTCATATAGACAGTGAAGCTAATAATAGTACCCTCATAAAGGTAAGAGGATTAAATTATTTAATATAAAGCTCATTGTACTCCTGTACAGAGTTTTGCCCAATAAACATTAGTCTTCCTTTCTTTTTTTTTTTTTTGCAATTTTTGGCCAGGGCTGGGTTTGAACCCTCCACCTCTGGCATATGGGGCTGGCGCCCTACTCCTTTGAGCCACAGGCAGTGCCTAAACATTAGTCTTGTTCCTTTCCAATAAGCACAAGTAGACTTGCTAATTTAATAATATCTACGTTTTAATGTGGTAGATAGACAGTTCGAATTGATAAAACAGATACTACCTGACCTAGTAATTCAAAATAATATGTCCTTATCCCTTACTTTGAACAATTTGTAGAAATGTCCTTATTTTACAAATTAGAAAATTAGAGTGAAAAGACCTCTTAACATTCAACTATAGCAGAATTCTACTTCAAATCTGTTTTTTTTACTGCCATTCACAGAACTTCATATCTTCACCTGATCTAAGTACACAAAGCTGCGCCAGTATATCCCTTGTCCTTTAACCCCTTCATCTTCCAGTCTTCCTATTTAATATCATTTAAACTAGGCTCACCTTAATTTCCAAAATTGGGAGGCTAGATAAGAAGGTAAGAATCCTTAATATCTATGTACCAATCAGATACCTACCAAAAAATGTATTTTTTAATGAGGGAAATAGAAAATTATTGTTAGAATAATTGATGCAGGCAAAATCCCTTCATAGGTGCTAAAATCATTGGTTGATAGGATAAACTGAAAACAGAATATTTGCATATTTTAAAAGTATATCTCAAAAATATTTGATAATTATAAAGGTAAAAATAATAATCATTTTATAGTGGAGAATCCTGCAAGACCCCACCTTGGCCAAGTGATCCAGGTTAACATCACCCATAATACACACCGCTATCATTCACCCCTGACCTGGTGCACTAGGTAGAGTGGATCACCTCCAGTCTATGGAAGCTTTCCTTATTATGCATAACAAGTCCAGGCATGAGAAAGTATCAAACAAACCCAAATTGAGTGACATTTTACAAAATTACTGACTCTTCAAAAGTGACAAGGTCACAAAAAAATAGACGAAGACAGGAGCTGTTACAGATTGATAGGAGACTAAGGAAATATAACAACTAAATGAATTAGATCCTGGAACAGAAAAATGACATTATGAGGGAAACAAGTAAAATCTGAGAAAGGTCTATAGTTTTATAGTATTGGGCCAGGTTTTGAAAAGTGTTTTATGGTTATGTGGATATGGTTAACATAAGGAGAAGCTGAAAGAAAGGTATTCAGGTAACATCTTTGCAACTCTTAAAAGATCTAAATAATTATCTTAAAATAAAATGGAAGAAAGAGAAAGATGAGGAAGGAAGGGAGGGAGGTAGAGAAGGGAGGGAAGGAAAGAAGGAAGGAAGGGAATTTCTAAGACATCATTTTCCTGGCACTCTGCTGGTCTGTATTTCCCACAGTCCCTTACAGTTAGGTATTGCTATGTGACTGAGTTTTAGTCAACAAAATATGAGTGGAAAGGTAGGGTGCCATTTTTAAGAGAGCAACCACCCACTATATCCCCCTTTATATTTTTACCAGCTGGATGCAGTGATGCCCTAGAGGGGAGGGAGGGCAGAGCCACCAGATGGAAAAAACCTGAGTTTCGAAGACACTGTGTAAAGAAAACCCATCTGCCAAGGAAGACTATCCATCTCAAACTCTTGTATATACAAGCAATAAAGTTCTGCTGTATTGCACTGTTATACATTTGGGAGGTCTATTTTTTACAAAAAACTCAAACATATTTATAACCTTTCTAGCCCTTATTTCCCACTGAAGTATACTGAAAGTTTTATTCTTTGAAATGTTTATCTATACTACATGGGTCAGGTATGCTAATAATAAATTCAGCAAGTACAAAGAGCTGCTGATTTCAACATCTATTGAAGGGGAGAACTGGGTATATATGAAGACATAACTCTTCCTTATGTAACTTGACTTTATTTTCCTGGAATACATCCAATCATAGGAGAATATTATTCTCCTTAGAAAAACTGAGCCAAGAAGATCCTTCCACATGCAATGCTGGTAGAGGAGAGAAAGCAGTGCTACTAAGGTCCGATAAAAAATTTTCCCTATCTCTGTTATGTATCTTCTATAATCTTTCAGGTGGAAAAGGACAATGACACAAAGTTGGGCAATTCTTTCCTATTACTCCCTTTTACATCTGCCAGTAAAAGGATTGATCAATGCTCTCATTATACAAATGTTTTTTATCTATTGCTCAACTTTCTGATGACTAGTGGGTATTAGAAATATATGAGAATATATCATACTATACTCTGATATACCAAATCATGAGCTCTTGCCTCAAGCTGGAGGTGGCGGGTTCAGACCCAGCCCCGGCCAAAACCCACAAATAAATAAATAAAAATTAAAAAAAAAAAAAAAAAAGATTTTACAATATGATGATTCATCCTAGCTAACAAATACACAATGAAAATTAAATAGGAAAAAAAAATGTGTTAGCAAGACGGGGCAATCACCTTCCTGGCCCTACAGATAAAACTTCAACAAGTATTTTAAATATTTTATCACCTCAAAATCAAGACACATATTTAAATTCCAGATCTTTAACTAAAAAAGGCTCAATGCATATTCCTGCTGTTCCCACCCACCCACCATTGCTCACTCCACAGACACCCTTATTCTCAGGAGATCCCTGTCCCTCCAGGCATTGGGTAAGTATGGCATCCAGTAGAGATGTCAGAGAATACTGGGAAGGATACCTAAACATGGGAAGTCCTAAAAAACAATAAGATTCTATTCATTCAGCTCTACTTTATCTAGCAATATAATCTTGGGCTCGTTTCTAAACTTGCTAAATCAGTTTCCTCATGTGTATAAAATCAAGGCTAGATTAAACGACCCTTAAGTATGTCTATCTCTACTACATGAATTGGCAATATAGTTATTCTGAGAAATAACATTTAGCTGCTAACTTCCCAATACTCTCCTATTTATTTATTTTTTTACTGAGACAGGTCTCACTTTGTCACCCTCAGTAAAGTGTCATAGTATCATAGGTCACAGCAACCTCCAACTCTTGGGCTCAAGCAATTCTCTTGCCTTAGCCTCCCTAGTAGGTAGGACTATAGGCACCTGCCACAACACCTGGCTATTTTTGTTTTAGCAGGCCCAGGCCAAGTTTGAACCTGGCAGCCCCAGTGCATGTGGCCAGCATTCTAATCACTGAGCTATAGGCGTCCAGCCTCAATACTCTCATTTTTTCCAAGATCCCACTGGACATAATAACAAGGATATTCAACATTCCAGTTATTTGTTCCTCCCAAATAAGTAATTCATATGCAATTTATAATGCCAATCTAATAGGATATTAGAAGAGAAGCAAAACTTCAGGAAGGTTGCTGAGTGACCATATGGACAACAAAA
The DNA here is from genome assembly GCA_963574355.1 of Loris lydekkerianus. Lineage (NCBI taxonomy): Eukaryota > Metazoa > Chordata > Mammalia > Primates > Lorisidae > Loris > Loris lydekkerianus. The sequence goes on along the minus strand of CAUYPK010162947.1, from coordinate 7,536 downwards.
TCAGCTGAGTCCAACTCCAGAAAATTTCTACCATCGCTCACATGCATTCACTCAAAACAAATATTGACTGGATGGCCACTGTTCTAGGTATTGGGTTTCACTGGCAGACCAAACAGATTACATTTTCCTGCCTATGTGCAGTTTACATTCTAGTAGAAGAGTCAGAACAAATAAAGAGGTAACTTAACTATGTTAAAAAAGAATAAGTGCTACAAGAAAAAACTTAAACAGGAGTGGAGAAGAAGGAGTGTGATGTCAGAGGGAGCCATTTATACAGCCCTCATCTGGAGATTAGTAAAATTGCCTCAGGAAGAGTTCTACCTCAGTTTATTGGCAATAAGCTATGTTCTTATGCAAAGAACATAAATTCCTGTGGCTTACTTACTCCTTTTCAATAACCCACTACAGAAGGTTTTGATAAAAATTCAAAGATACCGGAGACAATATTTTAGAATAAGTTTAACTCCCGAAATTGAAAGGATTAGCAGTTAAGGATTAGCTGTTGTCTTCCCCCTTCAGAGGGAAATATATACCAATAACTACATTTCTCACACTCCTGGCAATGCTTCCACACCACCCTTCCTTCAAATCTTCATCTACCATACCTGCTTTGGGTCCACACGAGACAGATGGGTTAAGATCTGTATTTTAATGGCCTTCTAGTTAAAACTTACAATTTAAAGGAAATCTTTCTGACAAATGATCAATCCACTGGAAGTTAGGTTATTGTGGCTCCACACACCTGCCAACAGTCTCTTCAAGATCATCTCCTACACTAGCACACCACAGACTGCAATTTTGTAATATACAAAAGCAAAATCTCAGTCTTAAGAATGTAATCACCAAGTCACCACATACAGAGATCAGTCTATGAACACCCATAGTCCAAAGTCATTACAGCAACTGATCAACTGATATACATCAAATGCTTCATCTATACAGGTAGCACTGAGGGGCTGAGAAGAGTACCAGAAAGTGTAAACTGTGATCTTTACCCTCAAGAAATAAACAGAAAATTTTCATTTTCATAGCAGCTGACTAGGGGGAACAATAAACATACATCAGAAAAACCTCTGTACCATTCCAATACCCATGGTGTTGCCCAATGGTCATACTAATGTCCCAAGTATGTAATGTGAGGCCATGGGTAGTGAATGCAGCATGTCTGAGGCACTATATGAGTTTGGAGGAACTTGTTTTGAAAACGTCAGTGCATAATTGCTAGAAAAACCCTAACAGTATGACTATCAGTCACCATGATGACACAGATTCTCACCCCCTTTGCCTTCTTAGTCTGAATGAACACAGTCTATAAATGTCGACTTTTTTTGGTCAATTTACAAAACTCTGGCTTGGCGCCTATAGCTCAGCAGCTAGGGCACCAGCCACATACACCGGAGCTGGTGGATTCAAACCCAGCTGGGGCCTGACAAAGAACAATGACAACTACAACCAAAAAATAGCTGAGCATTGTGGCGGGTGCCTGTAGTCCCAGCTACTTGGGAGGCTGAGGCATGAGAATCATTTAAGCCCAAAAGTTTGAAGTTGCTGTGAGCTATGACACCAAAGCACTCTATCGGGGGCGACATAGTGAGACTCAGTCTCAAAAAAAGAAAAGAAATTTACAAAGTTCTGGTACAAAAAATTATTTCTTAAAAAACAAGTAGCTTTTAATAGCTACAATTTCTTCTCTGGGTGAGCCCCTTAATTCCTCCAAATACAGCAAGTTCCTTCTGAACATAAAGATTAAATTATTTCTATGGTAAACATCATTTAAAAATTAAAATCTAGCTTTTGTCTGATTCATAATATGAAAGTTATCTTTTCCTAGGCTTAAAGGTATCTATTTGCTTTGGTTGGTGTCTCCTTAGCTATACAGAAGCTATTCAGTTTAATTAAGTACCATTTGTTTATTTTTGTTGTTGTTGCAATTACCAAGGACGTCTTCATAAAATCTTTCCCCAGGCCAATATCTTCAAGTGATTTCCCCATACTTTCTTCAAGGATTATTATTATTTCATGCCTTAGATTTAAATCTTTTATCCATCTTGAATCAATTTTTCTAAGTGGTGAAATGTGCGGGTCCAGTTTCAGTCTTTTATATGTGGTTATCCAGTTTTCCCAGCACCATTTATTGAATAGGGTTTCTTTTCCCCAGTGTGCGTTCTTGCTTGGTTTATCAAAGATCAGGTGCCTGTAAGATGTTAGTTTCATCTCATGGTTTTCTATTTGGTTCCAAATACCTATGTCTCTATTTTTTATGCCAATACTGTGCTGTTTTGATCACTGTGCCCTTGTAATATATAGCCTAAAGTCTTGCAGGATGATGGCCCTGGCTTTGTTTTTATTACTAAGAATTTTCTCGGTATTTCACTCTCTTTTTTTTGCCCCTATCCTTGTCCTTCCCAACCCCATATTATTCTTTTCTCCCTGACTTAGGAGTGGCACTGGGGAGACTACATCATTGGCTTAGTCCACTAGCTAGAATTAGTTTTATCATATATATGGGAAGGACATCTCAAAAGTAAGAAGTAACAGATATTTCCCTTAAAACTCTACTCCCAGCTCACTAAGCTTGCTAAAGTCCCAAAGGCATTTATTATTCTTTCTACATTCTCAAAGGCCAACCCTCTATAGAGGCACAAACGTGCCAAGTCTCAAACACCCTGCCATTATGTGAGTGTGGGGAGGACAACTAGGGAGACACCTGGCACAGTGTAAGTTCATTATTTGACAAGAGTCCAAGGCTGAGGTCTCATAAAGAAAAGAGAATTGGGGCCAGAGTCATATGCTTTAAGTCTGTATCTGGTTTACAGGAAAGAGAAAGGTGCCCTTTTGTAGAAAAAATAATGCTGGAGGGGTGGAGACAAGATGGCTGACCGAAGCCAGCTTGCCACAGAAGCTCCCATCCAGAAGGAGAGTTAAAGGACAGAAATTTAGCAAGTAACCTGGTGGATTAGAGTCCCCTCCCCCATGAGAGCAGCTCGGAGTGCCCCACTAACAAATAAGCAGAGTTAAAAAGTCCTCCCACTACACCCCATGGAAGAGACCCTCTAAAAACTGGACATAATTCCCCTACTAGGGTGCCATGGTGCTCTCCTGCCAGGCATAAAACTGTGTAAAACTGTATATATTCTCTACCTGCAATTCTGAGCTCCTAGCACTCCCCTCCACTCTCACTCTGAGGTCTGGAAACCTGTCCTGTAGGAGTCCAGATTCTGGAGTATTATTTTGAGAGGTGCGGACAGGGTATGGACTGCTGCTGGCCAGTGCTTATTCTGTGGCACTGGATGGGAGTGAGGAGAGGACGGTCAGCTGAGAGGAAACCACAGCAGGGCAGCGGGGCACCGAGGCACAGAACAGCAGCTGTTTTTGGCAACAATAGTGCTCACCCCCGGATAGTCTGGAGTCACACCCCCTGTCTCTCTGGGCAACCAGAGGAGGCCAGGCAACTTCTCTGGTGGCAGCCACTGGCAGAAAACATCTAGGATGGAAATACATGCCCCATGAGTAAAGGGTTTGCCTGAGGCAGTACCAAACTGGGTGAAGCGTGGGGGACTACAAAACGCAAGCACAGAGCCAGCAGATTCCTAGGGCGGGGCTGACCCACCGGACCGCTTTACTAAGCCTAACACGTACCTGGGCCTCAGGGGATCATCAGCCTAGACAAAGGAGGGCAAGAGGCTAGAAATGACAGCTAACCATGCTGCAAATACAAACGACTGGGCAGCAGCAAAGACAGGGTCTGAGGGACAGGTTCTGTGAAATCAAAACAGCTTCCCCTCTGCAGGGGAATTTAGCTGGGACAGAAACAAATTCTTCAAACTTGCTCTATTCTGTCAGTAACATCAATCAGGGGTGGGGCTGGAACTAAGTGAACAGCCTCAGCCTCCATCAAGCACCCGAGGTTGTCAGGCCTCACCTCCCCCTGCCAGATAGTGGCAGAGAGCAGTGGCCTGGCTGAGGAGAAAGAGATCTCCCTATGATTCAGGCAGGTGCAAACTCCTGGAGTATCTGCTCATTGGAGGCAACTGGGTCACAGCCCTGCAGGGTTATCAGTGACTGGGTGTGACAGACATGCGACATGGGGAAGGAGGCATCAACTTTCCTAGACTAATCTATTTGCTGGTTGGGTCCTCCTGACCTTACAGAGCACCGGAGCAAGTCATATTTGAGTTGTAAGCAGACCCCTATAATCTAGTTGCCAGAGACCTTTTAAACTCTCCCACCAGAGATAGGTGCTGAATGAGACAATTGATTTGGACCTCTTGAACTGAGCCAATCACCCAAGGACTATCCAAGTGGTGCCATGTGTGTATGGTTGTTGGAAGGTTTGATTTTCCTTTTCCAATTGTTGCCTGTGCAGGGCAGGGTGACTTAATTGCTGGTATTTCTCCACAGCTGAGACTTCAACCCAGAGTAATTGTTTCACTAAGGTCGAACAGAGACCAGCTGAAAACAAGACAGAGCCACTTAGCCTCACCACAGCAAGAGGGCCCCAGTTTCTCAGGCCATAGCACTGTATGGGTCCTCGGCAAAGCTCCAGAGGAAAAGGTACAGACACCAGTCCTTTTGGGCAAAGGGCTGGTTAATCACTACTCCTGGAGCCCCGAACCCAACTTTTCTTTATCCTCTCATCTAGTCAAACAGTGTAAAATAATGATGGGGAGAAATCAGCGGAAAAACTCTAGTAACATGAATAACCAGAGTAGATCAAACACCCCGCCCCCCCCCAAGGAAAGATATGGCAGAAGTAACTGAAGATCTCATTCATAAATAGATGGTCAAAATGTCAGATATCAAGTTCACAGTTTGCATTGCAAACAAGACTAATAGAATGGAGGAAAAGTGGGAACTGGAAATTTGAGGAGCAATTTCAAAAGTTGTCTCAAGAATTCAATGAATTTCAAGACAAGATCACCAAAGACTTTGAAACATTGAAGAAAGAATTTGCAGCCCTCAAAAATCTGAAAAATACAGTAGAATCCCTCAGTAACAGAGTGGAGCAAGCAGAAGAAAGGATTTCTGACATTGAAGACAAAGCTTTTAAACACTCCCAAACTCTCAAAGAAGAAGAGAAATGGAGAGCAAAAACAGATCATTCTCTCAGAGAGCTCTGGGATAATTGGAAGAAGGCTAATATCCACCTCATTGGAATCCCTGAAAGTGATGAAGTAGCTTTGCAAGGCACAGAGGCTCTTCTCCATGAAATTATGACAGAATTTTCCAGACATGCCAAGAGATTCTGAAATTCAGCTAGCAGACACTTTCAAAACTCTAACAGGACTCAACCCGAATAAGACCTCCCCCGGGCACATCATAATTATTATTAACTTCACTAAAGTTAACACATAGGAGAAATTTCTGAAAACAGCCAGACATAAGAAAACCATAACCTACAAAGGGAAGAATATTAGAATGACTGCAGATCTCTCTACAAAAACCTTTCAAGCCCCTAGAGGGTGGTCATTGACTTTTAATCTCCTAAAACAAAATAACTTTCAACCCAGGATCCTGTATCCAGCTAAACTGAGTATCATTTATGATGGAGAAATTAAATACTTTAATGACATCACATGTTGAAGAAATTTGCCATAATCAAACCAGCTCTTCAGGATATTCTCAGACCTATCCTCCATAATGACCAGCACAATCCTCTATCACAAAAGTAAACTCACTCAGAAACTTTGGATCGAACTCAAACTTCCACAGTGGCGAAAGGATTAAAAATGTCCACTGGACTTTCGAAAAATTCAATACCCAAAATATTACCAGACTTATCAATATTCTCTATTAATGTGATTGGCTTAAACTGTCCTCTAAAGAGTCACAGGTTGTCTGACTGGATACAAAAACTCAGGCCAGACATCTGCTGCATACAATAATCTCATCTTACCTTCAAAGATACATATAGACTCAGGGTGAAAGGATGGTCATCCACATTTCAGGCAAATGGTAATCAGAAAAAAGCAGGTGTTGCAATTCTATTTGCAGATACAAAAGGCTTTAAACCAACAAAAGCAAGGAAGGATAAGAATGGTCATCTCATATTTGTTAAAGGTATTACTCAATATGATAAGATTTCAATTATTAATATTTATCCACCCAGCCAGAATGAGCCTTAATTTATAAGAGAAACTCTAACAGACATGAGAAACTTAATTTCCTCCAGCTCCATAATAGTTGAAAATTTTAATGCTCCATTGGCAGTGTTGGATAGATCCTCCACAAAGAAGCTGAGCAAAGAAATTTTAGATTTAAACCTAACTATCCAACATTTGGATTAAACAGACATCTACAGAACATTTCATCCCAACAAAACTGAACACACATACTTCTCATCAGCCCACGGAACATACTCCAAAATTGATCACATCTTAGGTCACAAGTCTAATCTCAGTAAATTTAAAGGAATAGAAATTATTCCTTGCATCCTCTTGGACCACCATGGAATAAAATTGGAACTCAGTAACAACAGGAATATGCATATTCATACAAAAACATGGAAGTTAAATAACCTTATGCTGAATGATAGCTGGGTCATAGATGAGATTAAGAAGGAAATTGCCAAATTATTGGAATAAAACGACAAGACAGACACAAATTATCAGAAGCTCTGGGATACGGCCCAGGCAGTCCTAACAGGGAAAGTTATACCACTGCAGGCCTTCCTCAAGTTAAGAACCTAATGGACATCCCAAGCACCTGGAAAAGGAAGAACACCCCAACCCCAAACGCAGTAGAAGAAAATAAATAACCAAAATTAGAGCAGAATTAAATGAAATTGAAAACAAAAGAATTATACAACAGATCAGTAAATAAAAAAGTTGGAAAAAAGTTGGGTTTTTGAAAAGGTCAATAAAATAGATAAACCTTTGGCCAACCTAATAAGGGGAAAAAGAGTAAAATCTCTAATCTCATCAATCAAAAACGACAAAGACAAAATAACAACAGACTTCTCAGAAATTCAAAAAATCCTTAATGAATATTACGAGAAACTTTATTCTCAGAAATATGAAAATCTGAAGGAAATTGACCAATACTTGGAAGCACATCACCTATCAAGACTTACCCAGAATCAAGTGGAAATGTTGAACAGGCCCATTATCAAGTTCGGAAATAGCATCAACCATACAAAACCTTCCTAAAAAGAAAAGCCTGGGACCAGATGGTTTCACATCACAATTCTACCAAACCTTTAAAGAGGAATTAGTACCTATATTACTCAACCTGTTCCAAAGGTACAAAAAGAAGGAAGACTACCTGACACGCTCTATGAAGCAAACTTCACCCTGATCACCAAACCAGGAAAAGACCCAACAAGAAAAGAAAATTATAGACCAATATCACTAATGAATATAGATGCAAAAATATTTAACAAGATCATAACAAACAGAATCCAGCAACACATCAAACAAATTATACATCATGATGAAGTCAGTTTTATCCCAGGGTCTCAGGCTAGTTCAACATACGTGAATGTATAATTCAGCACATAAACAAATTAAAAAACAAGGACCATATGATTCTCTCAAT
>CAUYPK010162945.1:0-51604 GCA_963574355.1 Loris lydekkerianus | reverse complement strand
TAGGTATATACCCAGAAGACCAAAAATCACATTATAACAAAGATATTTGTACCAGAATGTTTATTGCAGCCCAATTCATAATTGCTAAGTCATGGAAAAAGCCCAAGTGCCCATCAATCCACGAATGGATTAATAAATTGTGGTATACGTACACCATGGAATATTATGCAGCCTTAAAAAAAGGATGGAGACTTTACCTCTTTCATGTTTACATGGATGGAGCTGAAACATATTCTTCTTAGTAAAGTATCTCAAGAATGGAAGAAAAAGTATCCAATATACTCACCCCCTACTACGAAACTAATTTATGGCTTTCATATGAAAGCTATAACCCAGTTATAACCTAAGAATATGGGGAAGGGGGAGAGGGAGGAGAAGGAGGGGGAAGGATGGGCGAATGGAGGGTGATTGGTGGGATTACACCTAAGGTGCATGTTACAAGGGTACATGTGAAACTTACTAAATGTAGAATATAAGTGTCTTAACACAATAACTAAGAAAATGCCAAGAAGGCTATATTAACCAGTATGATGAAAATATGTCAAATGGTCTATAAAACCAGTATATGGTGCCCCATGATCGCATTAATGTACACAGCTATGATTTAATAATAATAAAAAAAAAATGCTACAGCAAGGCACCAGGCGTAGTGGCTCATGCCTGCAATCCCAGCACTTGGGAGGTTGAGGCAGGTGGATTGCCTGAGCTCACGAGTTCAAGACCAGCCTGAGCAAAAGCGAGACCCTACCTCTAAAATATAGCCGGGCGCTGTGGCAGGCTCCTATAGTCCCAGCTACCTGGGAGGCTGAGGCAAGAGAATCGCATGAACCCAAGAGTTTGAGGTTGCTGTGAGCTAAGATGCCATGGCACTCTACCAAGGGTGAACTAGTGAGACTCTGCCTCAAAAAATAAATAACTGAGGCAAGAGGATGGCTTGAGCCCAAGTGGGAGGTTGCTGTGAGCTATAACACCACAGCACTCTACCCAGAGCAACAGCTTGAGACTCTGTCTCAGAAAAAAAAAAAAAAAGAGGCAGAGTTGGGGAGGAATGAAATAAGATTGGCACGGCAGCGCCTGTGGCACAAGGGGTAGGGCGCCGGCCCCATATACCGGAGGTGGCGGGTTCAAACCCAGCCCTGCTCAAAAACTGCAAAATAAACAAATAAGATTGGCAAATGTTCACTGTTAAATTCAGATGAGTACAGCATAGGGTAAGATGGTTCAAAAAATTATCTATCTTTGCAATTTTATGTATTTTTTAATTATATACACAAAACAAATACTAGCTGTGTGAATGTGGAAGGAAACTATAGGTATACATACGAGATTGTATAATAAACAACTGTTAAATCATAGGTAGTCAGGAAAGACTTCCCAGAGGCAGCCACAAATAAGACAACTGAAAAATCTGGATGGGGTGGCAGGGCCTGTGGCTCAGTGGGTAGGGCGCCGGCCCCATATTCAGAGGGTGGCGGGTACGAACAGGGTCAAACTGCAACAAAAAAAAAATAGGCAGGCATTGTGGGAGGTGCCTGTAATCTCAGCTACTCAGGAGACTAAAGCAAGAGAATAGCCTAAGCCCAGGAATTGGTGGTCACTGTGAGCTGTGATGCCACAGCACTCTGCGGACGGCGATAAAGTGAGACTCTGTCTCTAAAAAAGAAAAGAAAGAAAAATTGGATTGGGGTGGGGGAGTACAAACAGGGATTCCAAGAGAATGGCAAAATACAAAGGCCCTGAAGCAAAAAACAAAAAAGCCTAAATAATAAAGTACTTTAAAAGGCTGCAAATAGTGTAAGAAAATTACTTTAAAAAGCTCACTCCAGGGTGGCACCTGTGGCTCAAAGGAGTAGGACACCGGCCCCATATACCGCGGGTGGCAGGTTCAAACCCGCCCCAGCCAAAAAAAAAAACTGCAAAAAGAAAAACCAAAACTCACTATAGACTGCACTCAGTGGTTCACACCTGTAATCCTAGCACTCTTAGAAGCTGAGGCAGGTGGATTGCTTGAGCTCAGGAGTTCGAGACCAAGAGCAAGACCCCATCTCTACTAAAAATAGAAAAACTAGCTCGGCATTGTGCCTGTAGTCCCAGCTACTTGGGAGGCTCAGGCAAGAGGATCCTTTGAGCCCAAGAGTTTTAGGTTACTATGAGCTGTGACACCTGGCCCTATGGGTGAGACTCTGTTTCAAAAAAAAAAAAGAAAGAAAGAAAGAAAGAAAAGCAAGCAAGCTCACTCCAGGCAGGGGTCCTCAAACTTTTTAAACAGGGGGCCATTTCACTGTCCCACAGACCATTGGAGAGCCGAACTATAGTTTAAAAAAAAAAAAAAAAAAAAAACTATGAACAAATTCCTATGCACACTGCACATATCTTATTTTGAAGTAAAAAAAACGGGAACAAATACAATCACATCGCCTCATGGAAAGAACAGATTAAAGAGGGCAAGACTTGGCTCAGCACCTGTAGCTCAAGCCACTAAGGCGCCAGCCACATACACCAGAGCTGGAGGGTTCGAATCCAGCCCGGGCCTACCAAACAACAATGACAACTACAACCAAAAAATGGCTGGGCGTTGTGGTTGGCACCTATAGTCCCAGCTACTTGGGAGGCTGAGGCAAGAGAATCACTTAAGCCCAGGAGATGAAGGTTGCTGTGAGCTGTGATGCCACAGCACTCTACCCAGGGTGACAGCTTGAGGCTCTGTCTCAAAAAAAAAAAAAAAAAAAAAAAAAAGAGGGCAAGACTGAAGGCAAGGAAACCAATTAGAAGATTGTTGTTATAATTCAAGCTAGAAATTGGGCACTGTGCCTGGGTAATTCCATTTTGAAACTACTGAGTTTGTGGCACCCATGGTGGATGGTAGAACACAAAGTTGGTAGATGGATGGATCAAATAATGGAGCTCTAGAATAAAAAAATAAATAAATAAAAATAATGGAGCTCTCTTTCTCTCAAGATCCAGGCCTATTTATAATACTTACCATCTTTTCTCATCTTGTCTATAAGTTTTCTGAATGAAATAAACACGTTTTATTTACCTACCTAAGGACGAGGAATAGTACCTAAAACATAATGGATACTCAAAAAATGTTTGTTGAATGAAAATCTGTGGGGAATCCAGAGAAACCCTCCATTGGTCTCATATATTGAGAATCCAACAGAAAAGACACAAGTAGGAAAGAATTCAAGGCACTCGTACTCAAAATATGGTACAGAAAATATTAAAGGGAGACCCTAGTTTCCCACATCATTCTTAGCTTCTTTACTCAAAATTCTACTAAACTTTAGACATTCGGGGAAAATAAGCAAGAAATAAGTTCACGTAGGTGACAATGAGGGAGAAGTCTTAAGAGATGATGAAAGAAATTACACATTTAAAGCAGGATAGATAATATTTCACAAATACTTATGAAAGACATTTCTGCATCTGTTTTAAGATAAGAGAAAAAAATCACCACTCTAACATAATTAAAGAGAACCACGTGAATCAGACAGGGATTTAGAGAGAAGAGAAAATATATAAGCAGCTCCTGCCTCTGAAATTTGGCTGAAATAGCAGAAAAATACTTTTGTCACTTTCAGCTATGAGGAAGACTAACAAATAAGGAGCAATGTTAAAGCTAATTGATAAACATGGGGCCAAAATTACCGAACTACCTAGCAGGTTGTGACAACCCAGTTGGAAAGCACAAAGTTGGAAAGGTCCCATGAATAAAAGCGTGGACTAGGAAGACTTCTTGTACATGAGTCTTGAAAAATGGGTAGAATTTGAGGGTTACTAGGAGATTAGGGAAGGTTAAGACATACTTAAAGGAACAACTCCACAGACTAGCCACATCATGTGATACTAGAATCAGTACCCTCACCTGGGCAAGTTGATGGGCGTTCAACTTAGGATGGGAGCAATGGGAAAGAGTGGATAGATCTGAAAGTTTTTCAGGATAAAATCAACAGGACTGGATAGATTGTTTATGGAGAGTGTGAAGAAGAAGAAAGAGTTCAGGGTGACAATTAGGTTTCCAGCTTGCACGTCAAATTCTGCTCTTAAAGTAGTCCAAAGGATGCTATCTCAACCTACAAAGCTGTGCCTATCCATAGCACTAACATCATCTCTACCCACTCTCTTCCCTTCCATATGAGTCCCAGGAACAAATGCCATTTTTCTCGATTTCTACCTACCACAGGGCGTTCCCGCAAGAGCTTTCCTCTTACTGAACCACCACCACACCCATTTTTTATCCTACCCAACCCCTATTCATCCTTAGGGTCCCAGTTTAAATTCCAGTTCCTAGGCTGGAAGCGGTAGCTCAAGCCTGTAATCCCAGCACTCTAGAAGGAGGAGGCCGGTGGATTGCCTGAGCTCACAGGTTTAAGCCCAGCCTGAGCAAGAGCAAGACCCAGTCTCTAAAAATAGCCAGACATTGTGGCAACGCCTGTAGTCCCAGCTACTCCAGAGGCTGAGGCAAGAGAATCGCCTAACCCTAGGAGTTGGAGGTTGCTGTGAGCTGTGACGCCACAGCTCTCTATCAAGGGCAATAAAGTGAGACTGTCATTTTAAAAAAAGTAAATAAATAAGTAAATAAGTAATAAGTAAATAAATAAGTTCCAGTTCCTTTCTAAATCCAGAGATTTAGAAAATCTCTGCAGTTTTCCAGATTAAGCTGGAAACCCTCTGCCATTCAATTCTCATGATATTTCATAGAACTTTGTAAGTGGCCATCAACGTCTGTAATTGGAGTAGTATTTGGCTTTCAGTAACAGCTCGGAAAATTTTCATTGCTAAATATGCCCACTAGGGCGGCGCCCGTAGCTCAGCGTGTAGAGCGCCGGCCACATACACCAAGCCTGACGGGTTCGAACCCGGCCCTGGCTAACTAAGACAATGACAACTGCAACAACAACAAAATAGCCCGTTGCTGTGGCGGACGCCTGTAGTCCCAGCTACTTGGAGGCTGAGGCAAGAGACTCGCTTAAGCCGAAGAGTCTGAGGTTGCTGTGAGCCGTGACGCCACCGCACTCTAACCAGGGCGACAGCTTGTGACTGTCTCAAAATAAACAAATAAATATGCCCATTAACTCAACCGAAAGAATCCCCAAACAGATATCGCCAGAGAAAAAGAAGCTGAAGATCATACACTAGTGAATGACCTAGCCTAAAATCAATCCATTCCTGTGTGTCTACCAATAGCTTAATAACAGAAATAAGGCCCATTTTTTCCTCTCACAGCGGATAAAGAGCAAATTCATGAATCTCGCCCGGACTGATAACCCGGATTCCGGGTCTGCCCTCAGCTCTTCTCCCTTCAACCTCTTTACTGGTGCTGCAGTGCACCGCAATCCCGGCGCACAGGTAACCCGCCAACGTTCTTACAGGGCAGCGGACAAGCAGGCCTCGGACTCACCTGGGCCCCGCCCACCGTCCCATGCAGCCGCAATAGGCACATGAGCCCGGGCAAATGTGGGGCCGAACGGACCGGAGGATGCACAGGAGCAACGGCGGACCCCGTTCGTGGCTGTAGCAACCCGGAAACGCTCTCCAACAGGAGCAGGCGAAGACGCGGGCCCGAGTTCACTGCCGAGAGACCCCCGGTCCCGCCAGGAACCCCTGCCGCGGAGCCCGCGGAGGGTCCACTAAGAACGGCTGCCGCCATCTTCCCCACGGCTCTAGTTGTGGCGTGGCGCGATGACGCAAACACACCGCGACGGACGCTTCATGGGGAGGAGGCGTGAGGAGGGGGCTGTGGTCCTGCGCACTGGGGGAAAGGAGGTTGGACTCGCGGGCTCAGGCGGGGAAAGAACTTGCGCCGGGTAGAGGGACTCTTGCACACGGGCGGCAGGCGTTCGGTTCCCGGTTTGCTAAGGGATGCCTGGTCAGTGGGGCGTGGTGGAGGCGGGTCAGAGGCGGGTCGGAGGTGGTCGGGACAAAAGGCGCCAGAGTCCGAAAGATTTTCCCTTGAGTAAACGGAATCTCCGGAAATCGTCTGCCTAGGAATAAGTAATAGCCAACTAGCGAACTGCAACTTCCGAAATTATACAATATACGTGCGTTACAGAAACAAATTCAAACAATACGAAAAAGCATAAAATAACAAGAGAAGCCTCTTTTTTCCCCTCCCCCCAGTAACCTGCATACTTTTCCTAGTATTAGTCTATGCACAAATACATAAATGCAGTTCATTTGACAAGAGTAGGGTCAACACTTGGCTGTTTTCATTCAGTATATATCGTGGGCTTATTTACACTGTGTATATTTTTTTTAATCTTCATGGCAGCTCCAAGAGATACACCACATGATAGGAATGAAATGCCGCACTAAGGTTCAACAATTCCGTTGCTAAATACTTAATGGCTGCCTCATTAAGTCATAGAATCACAGGGCTGCGCCTGTGGCTCAAAGGAGCAGGGCGCTGACCCTATATGGTGGAGGTGGCGGGTTCAAATCCAGCCCCAGCCTAAAACTGAAAACAAACAAAAAAAAAGGTAATACAATCACTGCAGTGAACACCTAAATACCTCTATCTTTGATTTTTCTTTTTTAAATTTCAGATTAACAATAGGATACGAAACATTAGGTTAGGTGATATCTGAAAGTAGTTTTGATTTGCATTTCTCTGATGATTAAGGATGATGAGCTTTTTTTCATGTGTTTGTAGATTTTGCGTCTGTCTTCTTTAGAGAAGTTTCTCTTTAAGTCCCTTGCCCACCCGGAAATGGAGGACCCGATATTTATATATACATACTGCCTTCTAAAAAGTAGGTAAGGCCAGTTGGATAATGAATCATATTTACAGAAAAAGAATATGAAAGGTTCAGTTAATAATTCAGAGCCTACAAAGGGCTGCGGGACTGAGCAGTAGGGCTCAGAAATTGTCAGTTCTTAGTAGGTTTGTAAACTGATACCCAATGAGCAACATTCTGGGATAGTCATAAAGAACAAGGTCTGGGGAGTGGCAACATGTTCTCTGAGGGTCATGAAGTCCAATACCTGAAATGATGTTAATAGATAAGAATCAAGGTGATGACAGGAAGAGGTCTTCAAATCCTGGGGTTATGTCCAACTGGAGAACAAAACACCAAAATAGTCATGAACACCATAGTGTCATTAATGTGACATTTCAGTATTAATAGGTGTCACGACAAATGAAAAGCATTCATTCCTATATAAAAACGTTGAGAAGGAAGGTAGGGAGATGGAGTCTCCTCCAACTTCAAGCTTAGTATTTAAATTGAGCCTTCAGGGAAGAATAATCCATGATAGCCGAATGCAGTCTTATTTCCCATTTAAATCATTTGTAACAGCATTCAAGAAAGACCATGAAGACACTGCAGTGTACCAGGGGAATGAATTCTGTCACGCCACTGGCTTAATTACAGAATCACAAGTATTTCACCTTCACATATAATAATATCTGCCACACCACTTGCCAGTGTTCACTATTGAAAACTTAGCTGAAAACCAAGAAATCAATGACCATTAACCAACAAAAACCATCAAAGCATCCAAAACCACACTCACAAGGCCAAGCAACAAGGATCGGAAGCCTGACAAGGACGCCTTTCTACACAGCACATATTAACAACACTCAACATGCAAGGCCAATGTGATGGGCTCACTGGCTCAGTTAAGGTAATTTTCAAGCAGCAAATACACAGAACACCTGGCACATAGTAGGTACTCTATAAATTCTCAAGTGCACAAATGTGAGTACTGAAAACAAAACAGCTGAAATTATCAGCCAACTACCTGACAGGAAAAGAGAAGACAAGTGTCTTACGAAGTGGACACAATACTTAACAATAGCCTACAGTCTGAAGATATTTGGGGTAGGAATAAAGCTCCAGGGAGCATCACTCTGCACAGCACAACCTGGAGGGCCTGTTCTGCCCTGGTTAAGAGGGCAGGTTGGAGGCTGCTTAGGGCCAGGTCACCTGGTTCGTTTTCTACGAACCAGCTGTGCGAAATGGGTAAATATCCTGAGATGGTTTTCTCACCTATAAAGTCTGTCTCCTAGCCTAGTGAGAATTCAAGGAGTTAATACATGCAATACACCATACCTCGGATGGTGCCAGGTACCTAAAAAATACTCAGTAGAGGCTCAGTAGAGGGCATTGCCTTCTTTAAAAAGATGACATTGCATAATAAATGTATGGAAGACCTTCTGTCTTCCAAAAATATTAAAAGAAATATTTTCGTTTTCTAGAGAGCTTTTTTTGTTTTGGGTTGTTGTTTTTTTTTGTTTTGTTTTGTTTTGTTTTTAGCTATCTGGGAAATTCATGAGAAATACTCTCTTGAAGAGTGTATCCACAGAGCTGAGGATAGTGCTGGAACACTGGATTCAGACTGCCCAGATTGGAGTCTCAGCTCTGTCATTTCTTAGCTGTGTAGCACTGGGCAGGGGACTTAAGCATGCTTCAGTTGTCTCATCCATACAATTATAACAAGATCACAGCAGAGTTGTTCTCGGAACTATACTATGATTTTCATGAGCTCTGGGTACATCTGCCTTCATGGATCCCTTCCTCCATAAAATGATATTAAAAGTTATATTTTACAACAAATATAATCTAGGTGGATTTATCATTATATATTCATTATTATAGTTAATTTTTTCTTCTGACTTTGAAAAATTAAAACATTTTCATGGACTCTGCTCATTGTGCTTACTGGATAAATAGGCCCAGATTGTGACAAGTTCTAAGTTAATTGGTGTTTGTAGAGTACTTGAAACAGTGCCGACACAATGGTAAGCACTATTTAAGTGTTTGTTAAATAAATAAAACTTTAAAGTGTCAGACGAACCAGATGTCATTTCCTTTAAAACTTCCTCCCGGCTCCCCTGTCTGATAAGAAAAGTCTACTTCAAAATGTAGTTAAAAACTTTCTTGCCACTAGCCTGCACTTAGCAGTAGCAACTTTGAAACTATAAAGACTTTAGTAAAATAAATTAAGAGGACAAATTATGTTTACTTAAATTACATTTTGTTAAAAAATAAGCACAGGTTGACTCAGCGCCTTTGGTTCAAGCAGCTCAAGCGCCAGCCACATACACCTCAGTTGGTGGGTTCGAATCCAGCCCGGGCCCGCCAAACAACAATGACGGCTGCAACGAAAAAATTACCGGGCATTGTGGTGGGCACCTGTAGTCCCAGGTACTTGGGAGGCTGAGGCAGGAGAATCGCTTGAGCCCAGGAGTTGGAGGTTGCTGTGAGCTGTGATGTCACAGCACTCTACCCAGGGCAACAGCTTGAGGCTCTGTCTCAACAAAAATAAATAAAAATAAGCACCGGTTGATTCTTTTGTAGTTCATAAGTGTGATGATTGGGTTTTCATGCGCATGCATGCTGCCCACAAATCTTGTTACTATGTGGGCACATTATCCGTCTGACATGGGGAAAAAAAAAAAAACCAGAGGCACTGAGCATTGTTGGCGACTTTGGCTCAACTCAGCACAACTTCAGAGGCTCTGAGCACAAGGATCCTGCCATCCCAAGTGGAGAGAATTTATTTACAGGTCTCCTGGCTTCATTATCATGAGCAACAGCCCAGGTTGACATCCCCCATAAATAAGACTAAAGATGCCAAACCTAAGAAAAAATGCAAGCTTTTTTTCCTTCTGTGCAAATTAAAACACACAAAAGAAGGTCATTTTTTTTTTCAAAAATTACATTCACATTACATGCATAATAGACAACTGATTCATTATGATAATTTATTCCATCAAATAGGTGCTAAAAGAACAATTTAGTCCTCTATAAATTCCTTTCTGATAAGGAAAATATACTATATAATCGTCTTTATTTCCCCTCTCATGGACTAACAAGAGCTTTACTTAGAGCTTTACTTAGAGCATTCTTTGGCCTTATTTTTGGCCATTTGAGCGAATGGACCCTCACTCACACATAACACTGCATATGTTAGGATGCAGAATGCCCTGGCCACAGTTTCATCGGGACTCAACTTGCTTTTCTCTCACCTCCCGTGCTTCAAAGTTGCAAAGCTTTGCTCCAGCTCTGGTCTCCAAATTTGTGCCAGGGATTTTGGGCTGGCCTCACTCCTCCCTGTATTCAGAGGCCACTGAACTCACCTTGAGGACAGTCATTATCAATCCCTGTCATCAATGTTAGCTACAGAATTTGTGCTCCCCTTGCAAAATTAAAACATGGGGTCTCTTGCTTAAAAAGCAGCAGAAGAACCCTTTTTCTTTCTTTCAGCGATCATTCTCTTGACTTGCCATGATACTTTAATTTGTCATCTGATGTTGTGTTCTCTGGGTACAAGAATACTTTAGGGTGCGTGAGATGCAGCCGCACAACTCAGCATGTGGCACATGTGTAGTACAAGCACACCAGGCACCAACCCTTCCTGCGCCACACCCAGGCCCCAGCCAGGGGCACAGGGCGACTGCGATTGCACAGGGACTGTCCCTGGGAGGTGGGAGGTGGGATGGCTCGTGAGCAGAGACCCTACGCCCCAACCCGCCCCAACCCGTGTTCCACTGCCTCACCCACTTTCACTTATAAAACACATTCAGGACAGAATCCTGAAATACATGGTGATCTTAGAGCACTACACTTCAAGCACGGGGGCTTTCTGGGGGCACTGGCTCCAGCTCAGGAAGCACAGCCCTGTCTGCTGCTCTTAACCTCTGCTCAGGGGCTCAAGTTCCAGTTCGGGCACCCTGGCCAGCTCCAGCCCCTGAGAGTCTGTCCCAGACATTGTCCTCACTGACAACATAAACCGAGGGCCAGAGTTCAGTCAAGTTCTGTCTCCTGTCTCTTGCTTTTTACTTTCGGTATGCGGGTTCTCTGGCTCCACACACTGATCACCAACAAGTTACTCAAGACAAGAAACCAATGAGCTGCACTTTTCTCACTCCAACTCCACTTCCCAGTGTGCCAAGGTGTTTCCAAGTGTCTACACTCCTCAGAGGAGCGCTAGGCCAGATCCTAGACACACATAAAACTAACTGGGCGCTCTTCGGTGTCTTTTCCAGAGTCCCACCCCTCTAGCTGCTTCTCTTACTCACATTTCAAGTTAGAAAGGAAATCCCTGCTTAGCATTCAAAGAGGCATTCTGACCTAGCAGTGACAAAATAGACATCAGACAAAGCCCTCGTAATGCCCTTCAGAGTAAATTGATCTTATACTGACTAGCTCTGCTCTTCACGCTGCCAGGGCTAGGATGAATTTCTCTGCTACCAGAAACCTTTTGCCAGGTCTCTGGAGAAATAAAAACAAGATGTACTCAGATGGGATGCAACATATTTATTTCACATGAATTGATAGTTGCTTTGTCTTGAGCATGTAGGCTCAGAAGAGTTTGAAATTAAATGTGAAAGTAATGGTTGTGTTCAGCTCAGTTCCTATCTCATTTTTTTATGAGTCACATTATATGAAATGATGTCACATGGTATCATTAAAGTGCAAAAGACCTGGAGATTGCCCATCCACTCACTTCATTCTGCAGATGAGGAAACTGAGACCCAGAGGAGAGCAGTCCAGGGTCACACCCAGCATGTTCAGTGGAGTCAAGATCACCAGCTGTAGCTGGCTTCCTGCCAGTTCTGCCCCCAATTCTATAGCACAAAGAACCACAGAATCAGAGGAAATAAAAAAAATGTGATCTGGATATTTATGATGTTTTCTTTTTCTGATTAAATGCCAAACAAATTAGCCTCAAATTAAAATTTCAAATGCCTTTACATAAAAATACAAAGGCCAACTACACATTGGGAAAACGTAGCCAAAATTTGCAACATTCAAGCATTATTGCTCTTATTAAACTAAAAAGCACTTGCATACTTGCACATACACAAACATACAAGTCAGTAATCCTTGGGATTTGAGTTTATCCAGATTCTGGCTTGTTCATTCCCTTCCCGCCTCCCCTGTAATAATTGTTTGGGGCCAGTGAAACCCTGGTGTTACTTTTAATAATTATACACTGGAATGACTTTCACCAAGTGTAGCTTTACCAGAAATGGTCAAAATAATATTTGATTTAATTCATGTCAACTATTGCACTAAATGCTAGGGAACAGGTAGAGCTTGGCATAGCTGACCTGAAACATGGCCTGGGGTCTAGACCTGCTATGCTGGCCTTGCCTAGACACCCCTGGAGGAAGAAGAAACTTGTTTTCCAGGCCCACAACACCTACTCTGGCTGAGCGACTGTGGAGAATTATGCCAGTTGGGATGCAGCTTTCATGAAGTCTGGAGAGGTCTCAAAAGCCATTGCCCGTGCTGCTCAGCAGAAAGAAACCTCTTTGTGGGGCTTGGAAGCCTTCCAGTCTCCAGCAGAGGAGTCTTTCTGGGCTAAGAAGCCTTTAACTGTAGGGATGAGATTCCCGGGAGGAGAGTAAACATAAGGAGATGATTTCCAGTAAGAAAAAAAAGCACAGAGGACCCTGGGACAGGGCTGGAGACAGAGGGTACATCATGGATGTACGTCCTGGATGTCCACCCTAGATGGCCTCCATCATTTGCCTGAGGACACAGTGCATGCCACCTGATCTGAAGGAGAGCCTGGTCTGTCTCTGGCACTGATGCCTTTTGGTTCAGCTTGTACAGAAGAGACAGTGTGCCAGATGCCCATTTCCCTAACCATGTTCCCTATCCCCCAGAAGCAGCTGGCCTAAAAAATGCTTAGATGGCTTGTTGAATACTAGGTCGCAGTGCCAGGGAACATACAATATCCTGGAAGTATGGAATCAGTTTAGAATCAGTGCCCCACATTTGAGGCTCCTTTACCCACAGCCAGATTGCATGGGTTCAAGAACCGAGGGTGGGTGTGAGAGTGGCTCCTCTCCCTAAAGCACCTGATAAGCTTCTTGCAGAATTTTGCCTCTCATCCCTGTGATGGCAATCTATACTGGTTTGAATTTCTCATTCTAATGGAAGAATGCTTCCTTTCAGGAGCATGAGGATTCCATTAAATTGGAACATTAGGCTTCCACAGGGTTATTTTGGGATCCTCACACCCTGAACCCACAGGCAAAGAAGAGGATTACTCTAGTGGCTGGGATGATGGATCTTGAGTACCCAGAGTAAACTGTGTTGTTACAACAAAGTGAAAGTAGGGAGGACCATGTCTCAAACTGGAGATTCTCTGGGATATATCTTAGTACTTTCATGACCAACAAAGTTAATAGAAAAGTCTGGCAACCAAAGAAAAGACACAACCACTGAGAATTCAGACATGTCTGCATTCATTCTGACATTGATTCGAGAATAAATATTTGGGTTATCTTACTGGCTAATAATATTTGAAAGAAGCCTGACCAGCTGAGGTCTAGCTGAGAGCATAGAAAATGTGGAATAGGCCAGTTACAGGGTGCGTGTGTACCTAAAGCCGAGTTAAAACTTTGTCCATGAAGGGCCAGGTAAATATATTAGGTTTTGTGGACCACGTAATCTCTGTTGCAACTACTCACCTCCACCACGATAGCTCCAAAACAGCCATCGACAATATGTCCCTTACTAGGAATGGCAGTGTTCCAACAAAACTGTGAGTGTGTGTTTATTTATTTAGACAGATTCTCACTTTGTCACCCTCAGTAGAGGTGCTGTGGCACCATAGCTCACAGGAACCTCAAACTGGGCTCAAGTGATCCTCTTGCCTCAGCTTCCAGAGAAGCTGGGACCACAGTTTTTCTATATTTAGTAGAGATGGGGTCTTGCTCTTGCTCAGGCTGGTCTTGAACTGCCAAGCTCAGGCAAGTCACCTGCCTCAGCCTCCCAGAGAGCTAGGATTTCAGGCATGAGCCACTGCTCCTGGTGACAACTTTGCTTTGGATTTGACACATGGGGTGGAGCTTGTCCACCCTTGATGGAAACTTAATTTCATATTTCTTCTTCTCTTTTCCCTTATTATTTTACATAAAACGTTGGAGTCTGTCAGTAATAGAATGTTCCGAGCCTTCGAATTAGGTAAGACAGCTCATAGATGACTATCTCCCAGAGAGGGGACCAACACTGTGGGGACTCTGCGTTCCCTCCTTTTAGGGACAGGCTGAGAGCATCTTCATTTGCATTTTGTTAAGTGGAAGCTTGAAGTCGGTTTTTCTCTTGTAAACAAAAGTGCCTGTGGGCGGCACCTGTGGCTCAGTAGGTAGGGCGCCGGCCCCATATACTGAAGGTGGCAGGTTCAAACCCAGCCCTGGTCCAACTGCAACAAAAAGCCAGGCATTGTGGTGGATGCCTATAGTCCCAGCTACTCAGGAAGCTGAGGCAAGAGAATCACCAAAGCCAAAGAGCTGGAGGTTGCTGTGAGCTGTGATGCCATGGAACTCTACCAAGGGTGACAAAGTGAGACTCTGTCGCTAAAAACAAACAAACAAAAAGTGCCTGTGGCTACTGCGTAGTCCCAGTGGTGGCCAGTTCTTAAGTTATTACTTCTCAGCATTAAACCCACCCTTTTATACCCTGCTCTGTGGTTCCGGTCTGGATTCTGCAGACCTGTTCTCCTTTATCAACTCTACCCTTGTTGGGCTTTGTGGACGGGATCACTAGAGGAAGATGATAAGGCTGGAGGAAGAAAGCACGCCCTCCCACGACCTGCCCCTGGCCCATCACAGCCACCAGTAGCAGTGGGTCTTCACCCCTGGGGCAGCAATGGTGAGGCTGATTCCAGGTTGTTCTAACTCTAGCAGAACCAGCATCACAATGCCCCCTGGAGACCCCAGCACCGCCAGACAGGGCCCTCTTTGGAGGGAGGGGTCCGGGGTCCTGCCCCACCTTACCCATCCTATTCTCAGGCTACTGAGGCCACAGGGGCTGAGCAGTGACCCTCCCGAGGTCTGAGTTTCACTTTTGCAGGGCTCCTCCTCTGAGAACCTGAACTTGAACAATTTCAGACTCTCCCCTGTATTCTCCAATTCCAGGGCAGTAACTGGGACTATGATTGCTACTGTTTTAGTGTTCCCTTTTGCCTTTTCATTTCAATACTTGTTTAACAATTCTCTACGTGAACCGTGTCTGTTAAAAATAACTGGTGTGATTTCTGTCTCCTGACTGATACAACCTCCAACAACCCTATGACAAAATATTCATTCTTCAGAGGGAAAATGGAGACACAGAATAGATACTGGTAAATAACCAGAACAAGGCCACGCAACTCCCGAGACACCAGCAGAGGGCTTAGACTCAGGCCTTCCTGGTTGCAAAGCCCTTGCTCTTTAAACACTGCACAGTTCTGCAGGGCAAAGGCAGATTTATTCAATTGTGCTCTGATCTAGTCTAGCAAGGACACTGGTGTTGAAATTAAACTGGGCGGGTCAATGTAAATGCCAGGGCCAGCACATCTGGAAGCCTTAGGGAAATTTATGACACTGGGCCCCAGTGAATTATCTTCCAAAGCCCTCCAGGGGCCTGTGGAGGTGATCTGAGATAGTGTGTTGTAATCGTTAAGAAAACATGGGGAGAGAAAAGGACTTTTTCCTTTAAAAAATAGATATACAGGTATTTATTCTCAAGATTAATCCCCAGGAATAGTCTTTGATGTTCCTGTGTGTAGTTTTAGCAAAAACTGCCTGATTCTCAGTGGGATATGTTGGATACATTCTTTGAGGACACGAAGAAGTTCTGCTGCCACCTCCAGCCACGGGATAGGAATGGAACGAACCCGGGCCAATCAGATACCCCCCGCTTTAAAATCTTAAAAAATTCCACTTTAAAATATGAAAAAAAAAATTTTTTTTTTGCAACAGAGTCACCCTGGGTAGAGTGCTGGGGCATCATCATTGCTCACAGCAACCGCAAGCTCTTGGGCTCAGGTGATCCTCTTTACCTTCCGAGGCTACAGGCACGCGCCACTATGCCCGGCTAGTTTTCTTTCTTTCTTTTTTTAGTAGAGATGGGGGTGGGGGTGGGGGGGAAGTTGTCTCACTTTTGCTCAGGCTGGTCTTGAACTCCTGAACTCAAACAATCTACCTACCTTGGCTTCCCAGAGTGCTAGGATTACAGGCAGAAGCCACCACACTTGGTTTAAAATCTGAATTTTAATCAAAGACTGAAAACAATTGTTGCTGAAAAGGCTGTTTATTCATTTCTGCTATTTAGATCCTCAAAGCCGCCTCTGTTCAGGTCTCTCCCAGCCAATTCTTCCACTCTGCCTTCAGTTTTCTGAGTTAACCCATTTCCCACAAATGGATTCATTTTTTGATTAAGTGAGCCAGGGATTTTGTTGATTGGTTTGCTTGCTTGCAGCTGAGAAATCCTCACAGCCCCACAAGCTGTATGGTGAACGAAAATTCACAGGTGCTCTACAAGCTTCAGAGGACTCTCATGTGGGAAGGACAACAGCCTTTTTCTATGATGTCTTCAGTTGCACGTACTCACCCAAAAGCTGCAGGGAGCAGGCTGTAACTTCTGTACTTTCAGGGACTGAGTTCATTTTGTCAACCACTAGATCCAAAGTGCCCCCGGCACAGTGCCTGGCGTCAGATACATGCCAAATAAATATCAGTTGTATGAAATAATGAAAATGATGAAGAACTTTCAACAATAATGGAATTGCTCTTTATAACTACTAACTAAAAATAAAGAAGGCTTAAACTCAGGCCTTCCTGGTTGCAGGTTAAATAAATTTAAATAAAACCTATCTTTCGGGATGACCAAAAAAAAAAAAAAAAAATTCCTGCATTGAGAGGATGGCTTCCAAAAAGCATTCTAATTTGCCTTTGTAATTTTATAATGGGTTCTTATTTACACTTAGAAAATGTATTTTGAAGTAAAAACAGAACACAATCTGCATTTAGATAACATAGAGAACACAGAAGAGGCGGTCAGGACAAAAAATGTATGACATTTGTCCAAAGGTAGGACACATATGGCCACAAAAAAGCCAGCAACTGCTGTTGCAGAAGATGTAAACCATCGCTGGACTTTTTGCAATGACCTATGCGATCTATTTTTAGTCCCAAGGAAAGTGAAATAATAAGAAAATGCATAGTTTGGTTGCCATGGTTATTTGCATCCACCACCTCCCCTCACGACCCATTTCCCACCATTTCTAATAACCCAGTTTCCCAGAGTGATACCTTAGCAGCCAATGGCCCAGACTCTATCAAATGGTTTCCCCTGGCACTGCCCTCATCCAGCTGTTTGCCACAAGGTCCCTTTGTCTTGCCAGTCTTCAGCGTGGCTCAGGAATGCAAAATGCACACCCAAAACTACCACGATTTTTCAGTGCAGTTCCATCCTGTGCTTGGCTGCACGCACTTGGGGTGTTCCTGACCCTGGGGGATAAATCCCTACGTGACCAAGGCGCAAAGCATTTGAGATGGTGGGTTGCAGTTTTCTTTAGCACTGATTTTAACTGATTTTATAAGCAGCCCACCTTGCCTGGGGAGGGAAATGAAATTTAAGGAAACACAATCTGGAGAATGTGCTATCTGAGGAAACAGAGCATAAAGCTCTCTTGGTTGCTTCAGATTTCTTCAGTAACAAAGACAGTATCTCAACTTCTGGCAGAAGCCGTGAGAATAGGAGGAATTCACTGGGAGCCTCTTAAGAGACACTTTGTGAGGAGTTTGGCTCCTTGGCTAATCTGTGATCTGTATTATAGCAGGTGGGGGAAGTTTGGCTTTCTTTAGACTCACGTGTTTTTTGTATTTTGTTTTTTTTTTAAAGGTATTGCTGGTGTCACACACCCATGCACCTAACACTAGGTGGCAGCCTTGCCTTTTGTGTCACCAGTCAAAGCCATTTTATAAAACCGGAACATTTGACGTAATAAATTGAACCATCACATTTCAGCCTTCCTCTCCCTCGGTTTTATTTTAATGATAGCGTCCAGATAAACAGTCAAAGGCCATTCTTAAAGGCAGACCCAAATTAGGGGACTATTAAATGTGCAGAGACTTGATCTCTTCACAGCATTCACCCAAACATCAATGGCCTTAGAAGGATTAGAATCCCCTCCCCTTCCTGGGTGCAGACATTCATTGATTGAACCCTGTTCCAGGAATGGGAGAACTTGTGATGAACAAGAGACGAGGTCCTTGCTTTTGTCGAGCTTGCACTGAAGTAGAAGAGGCAGACACTCGCCAAGTAAATGATAATTTTAGATGATAACTTCAATGAGAAAATAACACCATAATGTCGTAGAAATTGAGCATGAGAGGAAAGGAATGGTGAGCAGGAAAGGCCTCTGAGGAGCTGACGCCTGACACAAAGCCAGCCAGGCCAGGAGCTGGGGCAAGAGTGGTCCAGGCAGAAAGAGTGAGTGTGGCTGCCCCGGGTAGGGACCGGCCATGGTGAGAGGAGGGAACGGGGGCAAAATGAGGTGGAAGGTCAGCGGGAGTCAGACCACACAAGGACAGGCAGGTCAAGGAAGAAGACGGTTTGTGTTCCCTGAGTCCAGAGGGTGGAGGGACCTGAGTTCACCCTGCCTGTTATCACCCACAAGGATGTGTTGAGCCGCTGCCAGGCTGGCAGGCTGAGTGGACATGGCTCCACTCCCGGGACCTCCCACCCCAGAACGGAGCTCAGAGGCACAGCATACTCCACCCAGCAAGGACATCTTTTTGAGTGTGGATCCCTAGAAAAGGAAAAGACACAAACACAGGAAAAGTTTGGGGAACACAACCAAGACAAACATCCATTTTTTGCTGAGAAAGTATTTTAAACCACAAACCTCCTGTAGGTTTGCAAGTACAAGAGGTAGACATTTCCCGTCATGATGAGCACAGATGGAATTTAGGCTCCGAGATACCTGAGTTCTGTGTGGTTCTCTTTGCCGGGTGTCAATCAGTGAAGTCTTTTTTGTTTGTTTGTTTTACCTTGACAGTTCAATTTACTATATAGAAATCACTTGGGTTTTATAGATCAGTGAAGTCTTATATATGATGACGGCGACAAGTGATAGGAGATTTGGTCTACTTAGTGCACTCACTGAGGCACTGTGTGAGCAGCATCTCTGGAGGCTGGGAGCGGGAGAGAGGAGGAGGCTTTGTCCCTGCACCACACGAAACAAAGACCAAGGTGCAGGGCTGCACACAAATGCATGTGTGAGCACAGACGCGCTCAGAATGAAGGTGCATTTTTATGACTTGTTTCTGCCCTTTTTGAAATTGTTTTGGATCGTGTCATCAACTAAAACGCTGACCCATTCGAGTAACCTAAGTGGAGAACGGATGTCTTGTGGGCTCTGTCTCCATTAAAAGGTCTACCTAACTAACCACCCAGGTCTAGCTAACTCTTTTCAAGAATGGGGAGCCAATCAGATCTTCTGATTTGTCTTAGAGAAACTGGAAACTTGGATTTTTAGTGCAATCCCTTCATATTTTAATGTTTGCAAATGAGTCAACAAAACATATCCCCTAAAGATGTGTAAATCATGCCTGTCAGCTTTACATGGCCTGGGACCTCCCCAGTTTGTGAACTCTGCTTTAGTCATTTAATTTTCCAACATTTATGAAAATTTTAAATGTGTAGAGAAGTTAAAATAATTTTACAGTGTATACCCATCACCTGGATTTACTTGTACTTTCACATATCTATTCAGCTACACATTTCAATGGAATTTTTACTGTATAGAAATTTAAAGGAGCAGGAAAGAGGGAAGGAAGCGTAGGTCCTACAGAGGCGACTGTAGTGTCTTACCTCATTTCTTCAAGTCCTGCTGCTTTCATTTGCCCTTATTTTCTATTTGGCCATGACTTCAAACTGGACTCTAGGAATTAGGACTTCACATCCCTGGTGGGCTGAGTGGCACTGAGCAATCCAACCTGCCTCTCAGAGGGAGGTTTCAGGGGGTGAGCCCTTGATGCTGGGGGCTTTTGTGAACCAGCGAGAGCACACCTTCATCTCCCATCTCCCTGGGAGATAGTTAGAACCTCTGACACTCCAGAAATGAGGCCTGGGAGTTTTGTCCTGCATCATAGGCCGTGAGTCGACTGCTCTCCACTGCCCTCAGTTTGGTGAGAAAGGGCCAGATGCAGACCACGGGATCTGTGCCAGGAGGAGAAGCACACAGTTAGAGGTGTCACTCGCTCTGAGTATGTGTGAGCAGGGCCTCTTTGCACAAGAGATGCTCATTTTGTGGGGAAAGTTAGCGTTGAAAGCCTTGGCTGTGAAAACTGATTATTTTAATTAAGTCCCATGAGACTTGATGTGGAACACTTTTTGGAGGTTGAAAATAGCCTTTCTCTGGGTTCCCACATGTGCACTGGGACCCAGGGAAGGTGTTTAAATTCTGACAGCAGCTCTCACGTCTTGCCTGGAGAGATGGATCGGCGGCCTGACTTGTCCTTTGTGGTGATGGAGGAGCATCTGAGGGACAGAGAGGGAGAGAGGCTTTTATACTTACTACGGTTCCCCACTGCTTCCCTTGTGCTTAAAGAAAATTACATCCCCCATGCGGTAGCAGTGTATCATTAAGGGATGGTAATCACCATGGTAACCAGGGATAATCTGCCATAAGCAAATGGAAAGAAAAAGAAAAGCATCGGGTCAGAGCTTGCTACACTCACAGTTGCTCAAAATGCCCCTGCTTTTAAGTAATGTGGAAAAGGAATAGATTGTGTAGACTGGCAGCTGGACCAAATTTAAAAATCATTAAATTCTAAAAATGAAAGGAACTTCACAGAATGACTGAGGGCTGCAACTAAATGGCTGCAGGGTCAGCAGATCAGGCAAATAATCAGGCTGGCGACACCGTGGGGGTGGCAGGTGGGGGGCCTGGGGAAGTGGAGCCTGGCCACCGCAGCTGTGGCCGACTGTAGCCATGGGAGAGGCCAGCCCTCCGATGTTAGATAGCGTGATTTTCCTAAGAAAGCTGAGAATGCGTGCACCCTGATTTTGACTACTAATTAAGACTGATTTAAAGCAGGTCAAATAAAACACATCTGTGAACCCCAGTTTACAACATGTGATTTGATACATGCACTCTTTCTACTTTTTTTTTTTTCTTTTTGAGACAGAGTCTCTCTCTGTGACCTCGGTAGAGTACAGCGGTGCTATAGCTCACAGCAACCTCAAACTCTTGGACTCAAGCAATCCTCTCGTCTCAGCCTCCCAAGCAGCTGGGACTACAGGTGCCCACCACAATGCTCAGCTAGTTTATTTTTAGTAGAGACAGGATCTTACTCTTGCTCAGGCTGGTCTCCACATCCTAAGCTCAAGGGATCCTCTCACCTTGGCCTCTTAGAGTGTGAGGATTACAGGTGGAAATGTGCCTGGCCCCACTCTTTTTCTTATACCCAGACAATATTGAGGTCCAGAAAAGTTTTTATTTGTGTAGGTCACACATTTAGGTAGTGAGAACATCAGGCCTCCCCGGTCTGGACTCCTAGTACCATGCTCTTTCCCTTCTAAATGTGGTGGAGACAGGCCAGCTTAGCTCCCAGGGCCTCCTTCCTCTTTAATTGATATATAAACTCTGCTGACTGTTAGGCCTCTCTATAGGCTAAAAAGTTAGAAGAACAGTTCTCAGACAGTAAAGAGATGTGCCTACATGTTTATTTCCTTAGAAATCTCACAGAAAGGTGAGCTGTGTGAGGCCAGTGCAGGGCCAGAGGCCACATCATAGCTGTTCTCAGCCTGATCTCAGATGCCTTCACATTCTCCTCACCTGTGAAGCCAGGCGGTGGCCCCTGTGGAGACCTGAGCAGCACATCGTGCTGTCTTCTGTCGCTTGGTATGAGGATGTGTGTTTTGTGCCATTTGGCCATTGTGGCAGGAGGCTGGCTTCCCCCAGCTTCCATGGATAGCCCCTTATGCCCATTGGTGCTGAGATGGCAAAATAAGGCAGTAGGCTGCCATCAGCCTTCTGGTGCCAGAGGAAAGAGTTCCAAACACTGTAGATGGAAAAGAACTAAATATTCACAGTGCAAAGGACCACCAGGAGGGTTGGTGTGAGCTGCAAAGCAAAGGACAGCTTCCAGAGCCTCCTCTGCGGTCCCTTGCCCTTCCGCAGTACCTAGCCCCTGAGAGTGCCTGTATTAGACGCCCAGGGGAATCTCTTTACGGGGCTAAGAGGCTGCTAGGATCCTGCTTCAGGTGGAGCCCCCTTGGTTGGAAGGACAGGAGACCAAGAAACAGGTCCTCGAGGAACCTGCATGTCTCTAGCAGACCCAGGGGACTGGCTTTCAGAGGGGTCCTCACCTGGTGGGTTTGTGGGATCCCAGAGGGAATCTCAGGGTGGCAGTCACTTGTCCCCACCTCTTGGTAAGCTTTGCATACGGATGCACCAGTGCCTTTATAAAGAGCTTGGGAGACTCTATGTTTCCAGTTTTGTTCTCCTTTTTTGTGAAACCACATCTGCCCCTCTTCTGAAGTAGATTCTATTTCTTGCAATAACAAGAAACAAATCATTCAGGAAATACTCTAACAAGGAGCGTATAGGATGTAAATGAAAAGGCAAAATTCTGATGGATGTGAGGAAGACAAACAAAAGGAATTATTGTGTCTCACACCTCAATTTTATAAAACATAAATTTCCTAAATGTATATATTTAATTTTATCCTTATAAAACTGACAACACAATTTTTGTTTTGCATCAGGAAAGAGAAGAGGCCTAGTAAGAAGCCCTAGAAAAAGCTGATTCTTAAGTTCATACAAAAAATATATTCAGAAGTGGCCAGGAAATTTTTGAAAACAAAGAAGGAAACCAGATATTTACCAGATATTTTAAATACTATATAAGTTAAATACTATATAAGAAAACAGATATTTACCAGATATTTTAAATACTATATAAGTTCAAATATCAAAAAACTTTGCTACTGACCATGAATGAACAGAGCAGAACAGAATAAAGAATTTAGAAATAGAGCCAGAAAAAGATCAGATGAATATAGTGATTTAGCATATGATAAAAGAGATTATTCCAAGTGGGGAAAACGCTAAGGCAATTGGTAAGCCAACTAGAAAAAGAATTTTTTTTATTCTTATCTCTTTCCTTACACCAGAATAAATTCCAGATTGTCAAAATTTTGAATGTAAAAAAATAAACTCTAAATGTAGTGGAAGGAAAGATAAGTGCCTTAATAATCTTATTATAGGGAAAAGGTCTACCCTTGGCTGTGAAAGCAAAAACCTAAAAAAGCCACCTAATATTAACATATTTAATATATATACATATATTAATCTTTATGTTCCTTTATTAGACCCAGATTCTTGGCTGGTACATAGTGATACATTTACTAAACAGATCTGTACCGAAATTACATACTGTTACAGGTAGGCGTTTGTCACACTGTCTATTGAAGAATAGTTTCATTTATAAAGTTTTATACTTCAAAAAACTTTGAATTTGACCAGGATGTCCATTAATTCACCTCTGAAAAAGTGGCATTTAGTTTCTGACACTGTATTTTACAGAATTAAAAAGCATACACATTAGGGAGGTTCTCTGCCCAATGGCATTGAGCAGGCACAGTCCATTGTGCCACCCAGATTCACAGTCACATTTGAGAGCTTCATTATAGAGAGCTGGGACTTAAACAAAGTGACTCCTAACACCAGCACATCTTTCGTACTCTAAGAGGCTCTCTTTCCAGCCACATTTTATAGTGCCAATGAACACAGGCCAACAACTGCCCCATGCACATAAGTTGGCCTTAGAGCACAGGGGCTGTTAGATGGTGGTGGCAGGCATTGTTATTTTATATCCAGCTAAAAGGCCCATTTTAAAAACTACCAATTGGAGATTAAAAAGCAAGAGTATGACATATTCAGAACTGAGTTCTAAGTATCCTAAAGATGTGAATATTTTCAGAAACTGATGGCCAAATTGTGTTGGGTTTTTTTGCCACAAAGACATTTAATACATTGATTCAAATCCCTGTATTCAATCCACACAGCCCTGAGATCATTCTGCAAAGTGCATGTCAAAAAATATGACATTAGGATAACAGTTTGATGATGATGTCATAGAAGTCAAACTCAGAAGGTCAGAGAAAGTCTATATATTCTGAGAGAAAAGAATCAAATCCTCTGTGCACGCGTTTAGTTTTATTGTAACAAAGCAACTTGTATAGACTTTTAATGTTTAAAACAGGTCAGTATCTTTCCAGTGAAACAAAAAGAAAATTTAAAAATAAACAGAAATAAATAAATAAAATAAATAGGAACAAAATTACAATAGAGAATGCTACAGATTCTACTGATTATCCCATCGAGTAGCAGGGCTCAAGACATCATTAGGAGTTTGAGGTTATAGTGAGCTATGATTGCACTGCTGCACTCCAGCCTTGGTGACAGAGTGAGGCCCAGTCTCTAAAAAAAAATTTAAATTAAATTAATGAGCACACGTGACATACATACAAATAGAACTCCAAACACAAAAAGAATCTATAAAATTCTTTTTCATCACCAATAGAGATGATTAAGTGGTTTTACTTCATTGCAAAATATAGGGAATTATATCACTAAGTTTCCTTTATTTTCTTGGAATGAAGCCTTTTAAGCTCTAAAGCAGGGTGTCCATTGATATAGTCACGGGTACAATGTGCTGGTTTTATATACAACTTGAAATATTGTCATAAGCAGGGTGTCCAACCCGCAGCCCATAGGCCAAATGCAGTCCAGGATGTCTATGAACGCAGCCCAACAGAGAATCATAAACTCACTTAACACATTGAGTTTGTCTGTGATTTGTTGGTGTAACTTGGTTGCGCGGTTCTCCAGCATGAACTTTGCAGACGACGACGAGGTGTCGTAAAGTCACGTAAACCCACCTGCGCTCTATTTGTGCGCCTGTGCGGCTTCCGCTGTACCGACGTGCGGCCTGCAGGGTGTTGTCTTCCAAGCGGGTACAGGCGAATTGACACCAGTGAATGTTACACGTGCTCTGGTGACTTGGCGAGGCAGGAATTACCATTAATATTTCAACCTACCATTGCAGCGTTTGGCGTTCACTGTTATCTAGCAGTCAGGTGAGCATTCTTATTTGATTATTAAGGCATTCTCCCTCCTCTGCGGTGCCTCACGCGTCTCCCCGTCTGCTTTACAATTGGCCTCTGCCTCACCCAGCATCAGCAGCTGAGATGTGCAAGGGACCAGGCCTTGCTTTACTGTTTTCCTGTCAATTAATTTTCATAATAGAAGTAAATATAGTCCCTTTTTTTTTTTTTTTTTTTTTGAAACAGAGTATTACCGTGTTAATATCGGTAGAGTGGTGTGGTGTCATAGGTTAAGCCATCCTGCTTCAGCCTCCCGAGGAGCTGGGACTACAGGCGCCCACCATAAGGCCCGGCTAATTTTAGAGACTCAGGATGGTCTTGAACTCCTGAGCTCAGGCGATCCACCTGCCTCGGCCTCCCAGAATGCTGGGATTACAGGCATGAGCCACCTTGCCCAGCTATTATTATTTTTTTAAGCCCAGGCTTCTAAAACATCTCAAAAGGGGTCACGCCTGTGGCTCAAAGAAGTAGGGTACAGGCCCTGTATGCCAGAGGTGGTGGGTTCAAACCCAGCCCCGGCCAAAAAAAAACTGCAAAACGTAAAATAAAATAAAATAAAACATCTCAAAAGAAAACAGAACCTTAAAAAATGAAAATCAAAGGTGACAAAAGATTGTTCAATGAAAAGTAGACAGATGACTACATTTTGTCAAGGCAGACAGTAAGGTGCTTTGCTTAATTTGTAGGGAATCTGCAAATTTTCAAAGACTATGATTTGGAAAGGCATTATATGTAAAACCATGCTGCCAGGTTCAATGTATGTGAAGGATTATATCATAAGGACAAAATAATGGAACTGAAAAAAGTCTTTTCAACAAAAATATTTTTAAAAATCTAACTCAGACAGATTGCCTTGTAAAAGCTAGTTAGGTGGTAGCATATTTACTAGCCAAAGATTCAAAACCATTTACTAATTGTGATTTTATTAAGCAGTATGAAAAGTATGGCAGATATAATTTTTCCCTCCCAAAAGGGGGAATGTTTCTAAAATCAGTTTGTCTCACCAGACTAGCGAGGCGAACTGAAGAAATTAGAAAATCTATGGAAAGAAGTTTAGAGAGTAAAGCTACTATTTAAAATTTTATGCTGTGACAGTGCTACAGCAGCTCTGATGCTACAAATATGGTTCCAGTTGCCATTTTTATTATAGGTGTCATTGATGAATATAATGTCACTAAAAATGGCTTTTTTAGTGCCATTTAAAGACACAACTGAATTAAGACATTTATATAAAGCAGTAAAAAATATGGTAAAGCAATTTTCTTTGTCCGCTGTCAATATATCTGCCATGGACACTGCTGGTGCTCCAGCAATGGTAGGTAAAAGAGAGAGACTTATAAAATTAATAGAAGATGATGCAATTGCCACCCAAGACTCAGGTTTGAATATGTATCATTGCATACTACATCAAAAAAATTTACACACAAAAGCTTTAAAAATAGATAATGTCACACAAATCATCATCAAGACTGGATTTCCTAAGGGTGAAGGAATTGGATTACTAACCAATTCCAGGAATTTATTAAAAATATTGGTGCTGACTATAGTGACATCATTTACTTTTTGGAGGTAAGATGGCTAAGTCAAGGCCAAATGTTGGAAAGATTTTATGATTTGCTACATGTTATCAAGTTGTTTGTGGTATCAAAAACCAAGTTTGTGCCAGAATGTGATGACGAAAACTGGCTTACAGATTTAGTATTTTTAGTGAATTTAAATGAGTTAAACATGCGTCTTCAAAGTGAAAACCAACTTATCAATACAGTGTTTCAAACTATTCCAAATGAATTCAAGCATTCCAAATGAAACAAATTATGGCAAGCTCAAATTAAGGCAAACAATTTTAAGCATTTCTACACATTGGCTAAACACAGTCCTGCAAATAGTAAAAAATATGCAGCCTTGCTTTTTGATTTGATACAAGAATTTGAAAACAGATTTCAAGATTTCTGGGGAAATAATATTTTGGCGAATTTGCAACTCCATTTTCTGTTGCCATAAATACATTACCTGCCAATTTTCTTTTTTCTTTTTTTTATTTTTGAG
Source organism: Loris lydekkerianus (assembly GCA_963574355.1). Lineage (NCBI taxonomy): Eukaryota > Metazoa > Chordata > Mammalia > Primates > Lorisidae > Loris > Loris lydekkerianus. The sequence continues at coordinate 24,647 of CAUYPK010162945.1, read as the reverse complement.
ACAGAGCCTCAAGCTGTCGCCCTGGGTAGAGTGCAATGGCATCACAGCTCACAGCAACCTCCAACTCCTGGGCTCAATCAGTTCTCTTGCCTCCACCTCCCAAGTAGCTGGGATTACAGGCGCCTGCCACAATGCCCAGCTATTTTTTGGTTGCAGTCCTCATTGTTGTTTGGCGGGCCCAGGCTGGATTCCAACCTGCCAATTCGAATGTGGCTGGTGCCTTAGCCGCTTGAGCCACAGGCGCTGAGCCTACCTGCCAATTTTCAAATGGAATGGACTGAGCCACAATCTGACATCCAACTTAAAGAAAAATTTGATTGTGTCTCTTTAATGGACTTTTATAGGTCCTGCCTTCCCAGAGACAAATCACACTTTTTGGCAGCTCCTACATCTTTGAGCAACTATTTTCAAGATTGAAGCACATTAAGGGTAAAATTAGAACCAAAATATTTGACATGTACCACGAGAACTCACTGAGAATTGCAACTACTTCCATCAAACCAGATATTGATGCTTTATTTTCTTAAATATAATGTCAAATATCCCACTAGTTTTATGTTGCCCACTTTTACTTTTATAAAAAAATATTTTTTAAAGATGTTTTATTACTTAGATATGTATATTTTCTATATTAGCAATCACAGTTTGGGACCTGCTTGACAATTTTAAAAGACTCTGAATGGGCTGCTGCAAAATTAGGATTATTATGTGAGGACTTTTTTTTGCTTATCTGTGGTGGCAGATATCACAAAAATTATGCATGGAACTCTTTTTTCCTCATCAGCTTTCATTAGTGTTTGTGTATTTAGTTATGTGGCCCAAGACAACTCTACTGTGGTCCAGAGAAAACAAAAGGTTGAACACCTCTGTTCTAACGGATGCTACTTAAGAACATTTCATCTAGGAAATTTTTATTAATACTGGTCCATAGTTCTCTTTTGTGATACACGTATCTTTACAGGTTTTGCCATCAATGATATTCTATATTTACAGAATAATTTGGAGGCTTTGCTTCTCTCCTCTACACTCTTGAATAGTTTAAACAGCAGTGGTTAAATGGTCTTTATAGATTTGATTGACTTAAACTATTAAGTCTAAAACTATTAAACTAAAATTTCTAGGCCTGGTAGTTTTTTGAGAGCTAGTTATTTATCAACTTTATAAATTCATATTAATAATTGATCTATTGAAGTTTCTCTGTCTTTTCTGAGATCATTTTGGTCATTTATATTTGCCTAGAAGTCATCAATTTCATATAGGGTTTCAATTAATTTTTCATAAAGAAGAATAAAATATTTAATTTCCTCTGGATATTTGGTTACTTCCTCGACACTGTTTCTGATTTTGTGTATTTGTGTTTTGTTCTCTTTATAGAGATTTGAATAGGTAGTGGTTTATATATATACTTTTTATGAGAAAAAGCTCAAAAATTTTATTATTTGTCTATCACGTTTTTGTTTTCCAGCGTATATCATTCTATTTTTAAAGTAAATTTTCCCTGTTAATACTGGTTGAGGAATGACAAAAGCAAGCTTCCACCAAATTTACAAATTCTTTCTCCACAGTGACTTTCGTTCTCTATTTAATCCTCATAGCCCAGTCTAATCCAGAATCTTATTTTATTTGTATAAATTAGCCACCATCTGCAAAAAATGATTTGAAAATTCTGTAAACAAACAAACCTTTCCATTAACATGCTATGGCCTGAAATTCCGCTTTAGGAAAGTAAAAGTATTTTAGCAAAAATAAACCTTTTGAAAACATTTGAGGGTTAAGATCAACCCAGCTAGCCAGGGAGTTAAGTGGACTCAGTGATGGTTTTGCTAATATTTGCCTGTAAGAAGCCTGGAAGTTCTGGAAATTCAGGATAATGTTCACACTACCACACTGACCAGGCAGGAGATTGTTAGATGAGACTGGAGTGTTGACACAGCGGGTAATTTTAGATTATAGGGGTCCCTTACTGTAATCTGGCACTCTCAACTTGGGCTACACATTCGAATCACCTGGGTAGGTTAGACAAACTGATGCCAACACCATACCACAGTCCAGTTAATCAGAATCTCTAGTGGTGGGTCCCAGGCACCAGGATATTTTTACAGCTCCTCAGGTGATTTCAGTGTTCAGCAAGGGGAGCATAATTACTTTAATCTGCTTTGTTAACAGTAGGTACACCCAGGCTGGCTTTGCCCTCCTCAGCGCCACCTGCCATGCATGCTACATGCCCCACCCCCAACCCAGGTAACTCAGTCTTTTGTTGACAAAGATCAAGTAAAGATACATTTTTTATGTGACCTAGTACATTCATACATAAATAAATCTGTATTTATAAGTTGAACAAAAGTCGAAGAAAAAATTAATCACATTTTGTGCAAAGCACTCTGTTTTTGTTTTTGTTTTTTTAATTCTAGTGATAGTAATTTGGACACAAGGCACTACATTGGTTTCCTGACCACCAACTGGTTGCCACCAACAGTTGGAGAAACACTGCTCTAGACCACCGTTTAAGCTACGTTCTCTTCCAGTCTTAGCCCTTTTTCCTGCTGCTCCTTGTCACTTCCCACTGAAATCTTTGATGTCTAATTTGTAGTAATAACAGCAGCTGGTAGTTGCAGATAATTTGCTGTGCACCAGGTACTCAGTTAATCTGCTGTAGGGGAAAATAAGTAATACTTTTCCTTGTGCATTACTAAGGTCATGGCTGTACCAGCTCCTGACCTGAAAGAACTTTTGAATGATGTTCTTTCTGGACACTGAAGAGCAGTGTCCCTGTAACAGCACTCCACCCCACTCATAAATGTCCTCTCCTTCCATTTTGAAATCTAGTCCTGATCTTTTGTTTTCCTGGAGATGCAGGCTTCATCCCAGAGCACAAAACTGTTAGATTTTGTTGCTTGTTTCTGTTTGCATCCCTCAAACATACTGTGCCCTGGAAGAGAACACCCAGTGACTTCCCATGAAGTCACAAACTACCCTCTAGGCAAGGATGTTAGAGCCCTCCTCTTAAAATTCCACCAGGTACAGTTTTACTTCTTTTGTCTAAAATTTGATTCTCATTTGAACCTTGAAAGTTGACGTCATCCATGTACACATATTTCAGGTTAAAGAGTGCAAGAGAGAAGTTTGATTCAGAAGTTAAACAGTTTCAGTAAGGTGGGTGAGAGAAAACAGAGTACAAATCAAGGGCATTCCATGCTTACAGACCAGCTTGCCAAGGCATGTTCTGCTTTCAGATGCTTTCCTGTTTAAGTCCATTCTGTGCTGTTCCAGGCTTACTCATGCACAGATGAGTGCTGCAGGAGGAGCCGTCCGAATCCACAAGACCATTAGGCATCCTGGCCATGTGCTTTGCAGTCTGTCCATCCAGCTCCTAGGTAAATGTCCTTAATTTTTCTCTTTTGTGCTGTCTCAGTGACAGCAAGGGGTGGTATGCAGAAGCTATCTCCGTTTTATTTAACAACAGGCATTTATTTCATGCCTACTATGATTAGATACTGGTGCTAGAGCAGAGAGAATAAATTATGAACTAGACCTTAGGACCCAGTCCAGGAGGGCTCAGCTCACTTTGAAGTCTTAATAATTTTTTTGTTTTTTTTGAGACAGGGTCTCTCTCTTGCTTAAACTGGTCTCCAATCTGTGAGCTCAGGGCAATCCACCCAGCTTGACCTCCCACAGGGCTAGGATTACAGATGTGAGCCACCACGCTGGCCAATAAATTTTGCAAATCAGTCTACGGGGTCTTCAAACTTTTTAAACAGGGGGCCAGTTCACTGTCCCTCAGACCGTTGGAGGGCTGGACTGTAGTTTAAAACAAAACTATGAACAAATTCCTATGCACACTGCACATACCTTATTTTGAAGTAAAAAACCAAAACGGGAACAAATACAATCACACCATCTCGTGGCCCGCGGGCCGCAGTTTGAGGACCCCTGCAAGTAGACTAATATCAAAATCATAGGAAAAGATTTTTATCTGTAGAGCTATTTTATTATTTCTACTGGTAATTTGCATGATGTGAAATGCATAAATAATCATTTTAAACTGGCTATAGAGTCTTTATTATATTTCTCCCCCATGTCTTAAGACTGAGAAAATTTCTTCTTTAACATGGAATGTCAAAATCAATTAAATGTGAAATAGTGGTCAAAGAAATTTATTGACAAAAAAATCTATTGAACATGACTTTTTAAATCCTTTTAGATACTTGAAAAATGTTGAACAAAAATCACTTCACTGTTTCTGAATAAAAAACTTCTTTCCAAAGTGTAGAGAAAAAAAAATCCTCCAAGAAATGTGAGACTCCATGAGAACATTCGCACATTGAAATTCACTGAGAGGTACTCTAAGCTCTGGTTTCTTTTGTTCTTTGGAGTTGTTTTTAACTACTAGCTCTTTCTTTTTTTTCTGTGAAATCAGAGAGCAAAAAGAATGTCAAGGCAGGTTTTTGTTGTCTGCCTCTCTCCTAGCTGGGTTACTGCTCTAAGAATCAAATCCTCTCTCGGCTGAAGACACACAGAACTGGGCTGGACAAGAACTGGCCTTCTAACACCCATCCTTAAAGAGTTGCTCCCAGCTGACCAGGAATTGCTCTTGGTCTCAGCAATTCTCAGTCTTTTTTTGGAATCGACTAAACTCAGGGACAGGTGAGGAGTGCAGAACCCTCGGTGAAAAGTAGGATAGGTAGATTGTTCATTGCAGCTCAATTCATAATTGCCAGGTCATGGAAGAAGCCCAAGTGCCCATTGACCCAGGAATGGATTAATAAATTGTGGTATATGTATACCATGGAATATTATGCAGCAGTAAAAAAAATGGAGACTTTACCTCCTTTATGTTTACATGGATGGAGCTGAAAAATATTCTTCTTAGCAAAGTATCTCTGGAATGAAAAAAAAAAAGTATCCAATGTACTCAGTACTACTGTGAAACCAATTTATAATAACTCACACTTGCATATAAAAAATGAAACACAATTTTAGGCTATAATGAAGGTGGGAAGGGGAGAGGGAGGGTGGGGGGGTGGGAGAAATAGTAGGGGAAAGTAGGGGGACCACAACTATGGAACACATTGCAAGTACAAGTTGGTTCTATCATGTGTAGAACACAAATGTCCTAATGCTGTAATTGAGTAAATGAGATGAAAGCTACGCTGATTAGTATGATGTAAGCACTCCAATTTGTACAAATAATCATCGCACTGAAATGGGCATAAATGTACTTATGATCTATGTAAAAATTAAAATTAAAAAAATAAAAAAATAAAAGGAGGTATTTTATGTGATTGGTTTAGGGAAGATATTTGGCTTTCTTTAGCTGGTCCCAAGTGAAAGTGGGAGCAAAAAACACAGAAACCTGATCAATTCCTGCAGAAGCTGTGATTGTCTTATTTTAAGAAATCACCATAGCTCCTACAATCTCCAGCACACACCACCCTGATAAGTCAGCGGCCATCAATATCAAGGAAAGACCCTCCACCAGCAAAAAGATGACAATTTGCTGAAGCCTCAGGTGATTGTTAGTGTTTTTTAACAATAAACTTTTTTTTTTTTTTAACAGTCTCACTATGTGGCCCTTGGTAGAATGCCATGGTCACAGCTCACAGCAACCTCCAACTCTTGGGCTTAAGCTGTTCTTTTACCTCAGCCTCCCAAGCACCTGGGACTACAGGTGCCTGCCACAATGCCCAGCTATTTTGTTGTTGTTGTTGTTGTTGTTGTTGTTGTTGTTGTTGTCATTGTTGTTCAACAGGGCCGGGCCATGTTTGAACCTACCAGCCTGGTAGTAGCCTGGTAGGGCTAGTGCCCTAACCACTGAGCTATGGGCACCAAGCTAATAAACGATTTTTTAAAGTTAAAGTATGTGCATTGTTTTTTAGGCATAATGGTATTATACACTGAATAGACCATACCATAGTATAAACATGATTTTACATGTACTTGGAAACAAAAAAATGTGTGTAATTTAACTTTATTGAGAAATTAACTTTACTGTGGTGATCTGGAACCAAACCCACAATATCTCCAAGGTTTGCCTGTACTTGAGAAGTTTTCTCCATTATTTCTTCAAATACATTTTCTGTTCCTTCTTTTCCCCTGGTATTGACTTTGCATGTATGTTGATGTGCTTAATGCTCTCTCACATTTCTCTGAGGCTCTATTAACTTTTACTCACTCTTTTTCTCTCTCTCTCTCTCTCTGGCCAACAAACTCTCTATTAATCTGTCTTCAATCCTGCCAATCCTTTCTTCAGCCAGTTAAAATATAGCTCTAGTAATTGTTTTCTGTTAGTTATTGTACTTTTCCACCCCAGATTATTCAGGGGGTATGAAGTACAAATACATATGTATATGTACACATTTAATATACATATATATATATATATATATTATATACATACATGTGTCGTATAACAAAAGATTGGTCCACTACAGACCACACATACAGCTGTGGTCCCATGACATTGTAATACTATATTTTTACTGTGTCTTTTCTCAGTTTATATATATAAACAATTATATTGTATTATAATTGCCTACAGTATTCAGTACAGTAATATGCTGTGTAGATTTGTGGTTTATAAGCAATAGGCTCTATGATATAGCCTCAGTATGTAGTAGGCTGTGCTATCCAGGGTTGTGTAAATACACTGTATCATGTTTGAACACCCACAGAATTGCATAACAATGCACTTCTCAGAACATATCCCCATCATTAAGCGAAACATGAAAAATATATATACGTTATTTCTATCTATTAATGAATTAGTAGTATACTTCTTCAGTGATGATTTCCTTTATATCTGTATATTTATAATGGCTATTTTAAAGATTTTATGTGTTAAATCTGACACCTGGTTGCCTTAACAAGCAATTTCCTTTGTGGGCTTTTTATCTTGTGTAAAGGTCATGCTTTTCTGTTTCTCTGCGTGTTTTGTATATTTTTTTAAACAGTATTTTAGCAACTTTGGGTACTGAAACCCCCTCTGGGGCTTGTTAATTTTATCAGTTTGTTTGTTTAGTGACTGACTGGATTATTTTAGTAAGGTCTATTCTGCTCCCCTACCCTCCAATGTTAAGCCTCTATGCTGCTTCTTAGAGGAGTGAGCATTCTTCAATTTGCCAAAGTAATCTAGGGATGGGGATGGTTCTGGCAAGACTCTGATTTCCCTTTTCCTTAGCATACCAATTGCCATTTGATTGCTTCTGTTGTTTTCTATAATGCCCTGGAGCATGTTGTACCATCAACTAAATCACACATATTCAGTCTCTTTTGAATGGATAATTGCCAAGGTTAGTTATTTAGAATTGTTCTGATACCAGCTCTTTTCAGCTTTCTCCTTCCGAGGTTCTCTGTGTCTGACTCAGAGAAAATCTCTGAGCAAATACTCTGGAGTTAGGGATGCATACTCTCTGAGTGACATTTTCACTTCAAAAGTAAATGCTTGATGAATATGAGCAAGCAGTAGCTTGATGTCTGCTTGTTTTGCCTCTACTGGTTTGGAACCATCATCCTACAAGGCTGGACAAGAGCTTTCCCTGCACAAGTGTTCCTAAGGGAGCTTGCCTAAGCTAGTGCCTTTGTCCCATGAATGGGGGGATTGGTGCAATAATATCCTTTCTCTCTGATACTTTTTTCTTTAAATTTCAGATACATTCTGCCTCCCAAATTTTGATTTTCATCTTTCTCAGTCAAACCACTGTGCTCTCTTGTTTTCCTCATCCTGTGTTGCTGTCTAGAAAAATCTCAGGCACAAATATGGGCAACCATGATGCCTTTTCTCAGGGAGCACATTACTGTATTGCTTGGTGTGTAATAAGTAAAAGAAATATTTAAAAAGCATTTTGTCCAATTATATGGTATTTACAGATGAAAGGAAAGTTTAGTACCAAACATTTAGTTGTGGAAAGAAGCTGTTAACATCCAAAATATGATGTTAAACCTTTTCCTGCTTGGAAATATCTAGAATAATTTTTAATTTCCTAAATTGAATCCTGATAAATTCAGAAACTGCTAAAATAAAAGACACTATCAAATCTACTTCCTTTAACCAGGAAAGTGGACACTGTTGTGCTATTACAGGGAAAGGTCATATGTGCACACCTTGTTTTCTAATTAAAATATTATGTAAAATTTCTTTGTTTAACGATAGGTTTACAGTTATTATATTTTACTACATAGGATGTATTACCTTACTATTAACATGCTAAACTACATTGTGTTTTCGAATTGCATATTGTAAAATGTTTACTGAATGAAAATAATTTAATTATTACAAATGCTCATTTTCATCAATCATGTGCATAAATATATTTTTATAAGAAACTACAGCCATAAGCACATAGCAGGAATAGAATTTTAGAGGATTTATGCTAATTTTCATTGTTTTCTGCTTTTTCTTTAGTTTTTATTAAATCATACCTGTGTACATTAATGAGATCATGGGGCACCATACACTGGTTTTATAGACCGTTTGACACATTTTTATCACACTGGTTAACATAGCCTTCCTGGCATTTGCTGAGGTCTTGTGTTAAGACATTTAGATTCTACATTTACTAAGTTTCACATGTACCCTTGTAAGATGCACCACAGGTGTAATGCCACCAATCACCCTACCTCCACCCATCCTCCCCCCTTCCTCTCCCCCTTCTCCATATTTTTAGGTTATCACTGGGTTATAGCTTTCATATGAAAGCCATAAATTAGTTTCATAGTAGGGCTGAGTCCTCAGAATGGGCGAAGATATTTGCAGGTTATGTCTCAGACAAAGGTTTAATAACCAGAATCCGCATAGAACTCAAACGTATAAGCAAGAAAAGAACAAGTGATCCCATCACAGGCTGGGCAAGGGACTTGAAGAGAAGTCTCTGAAGAAGACAGGCGCATGGCCTACAAACATATGAAAAAAAGCTCATCATCTTTAATCATCAGATAAATGCAAATCAAAACTACTTTGAGATATCATCTAACTCTAGTAAGATTAGCCCATATCACAAAATCCCAAGACCAGAGATGTTGGCATGGATGTGAAGAAAAGGGAACACTTCTACACTGCTGGTGGGAATGCAAATTAATACATTCCTTTTGGAAATATGTTTGGAGAACACTTGGAGATCTAAAAATAGATCTGCCATTCAATCCTATAATTCCTCTACTAGGTATATACCCCGAAGACCAAAAATCACATTATAACAAAGATATTTGTACCAGAATGTTTATTGCAGCCCAATTCATAATTGCTAAGTCATGGGAAAAGCCCAGGTGCCCATCGATCCATGAATGGATTAAGAAATTGTGGTATATGTACATCATGGAATATTATGCAAGCCTTAAAGGAAGATGGAGACTTTACCTCGTTCATGTTTACATGGATGGAGCTGGAACATATTCTTTTTAGTAAAGTATCTCAAGAATGGAAGAAAAAGTATCCAAAGTACTCATCCCTGCTATGAAACTAATTTATGGCTTTCACATGAAAGCTATAACCCAGTTATAACCTAAGAATATGGGGAAGGGTGAGAGAGAGGGGCAGGAGGTGGGAGGATGGGCGGGGGGGGGGGTGGTTGGTGGGATTACACCTGTGGTGCATCTTACAAGGGTACATGTGAAACTTAGTAAATGTAGACTATAAATGTCTTAACACAATAACTAAGAAAATGCCAGGAAGGCTGTGTTAACCAGTGTGATGAAAATGTGTCAAACGGTCTATAAAACCAGTGTATGGTGCCCCATGATCGTAATAATGTACACAGCTATAATTTAATAATAAAAAAGAAAAAAGAAAATTAAAAAAAAAAGTGTCATTGAAACTCTGGCAGCAGTCGTTGCTCAGTTGGTAGGGCACTGGCCACACACACTGAGGCTGGCAGGTTCAAACCCAGCCTGGGCCAGCTAAAATCAACAATGACAGCTGCTGCAATAAAAAAAAACCAGTCAGGCATTGTGGTGAGCACCTGTAGGCCCAGCTACTTGGGAGGCTGAATCAAGAGAGTCGCTTGTACCCAAGAGTTTGAGTTTGCTGTGAGCTGTGACGCCACGGTACTCTACTGAGGGTGACAGCTTGAGACTCTGTCTCAAAAAAAGTCATTGAAACTCCTAGACACACAAGGCCCTGTGTGGTCACCTACAAATTCCTCCTGCTTTCTTTACCATACTCTGCTCCCATTCTAAATTCCAGTAACACTAACCTGCCTGTTGTCACCCACATCACACACAGATGCTACAGCCCACCCCTTCACACACCCACATTTCATGCTTCATTTGCTCTTGCCCTCTCTGCCTGACATGTCCTCCTGGCTTCCTCCACCTCCCTCCACTCACCCCAGCTGTCAGCACCACCACCTTCCCCATAGTTGCTTGGCCAACTCCTACCCCCAGCTAGCACCTGAGACCCTAATATTACTTCTTTCTGGAATCCTTCCTTGAAGCCCCCAGTTGGAATAGACCCTTGTATCCATTAGGATAATCCTAGATAACAAATAAATTTCTAAATTTCAGTGGTGTCATCCAATTGAGATGTATTTGTTATTTGGACATAGTCTAAAGTAGGTATTCCTGGTTGGCAAGCATCTTTCCCTCTAGTGGAAATGAGGAATGCACCTTTGGTTCCATAACCTTTCGGGCCTCAGAGCCTTCTGCATCCAACTGATGGATGGGGTAAAAGGGACTGGAAAAGGTACAGTTGCTTCTTAAAATCCCTGGTCAGAAGCAATACACCTCACTCCCACCCACATTCCATTGGTGAGGACTAGTCGTAGCTCAGTCCTAACTACAAAAAGGATCAGAAATGTAGTCTCTATGCCTCCTGGCTCCACCCCATTGAAAGGGAAGCATGCCATTTGGTGGACTGTTGGCCCTTGCAGCCACGGGGCCCTTCTAGTCCCTACATCTGCCTCAGAGTTGTCACAATGCATGGCCACGATGTATTTTCACCCCCATCTCTCCCACCAGATTGTGAGCTCCTTGAAGACAAGGACCCAGCTGTTTTCATCTCTAGGTACCAGCGCCTGGCACCTATGCTTAGGACTGTTTGATGAATGGACAACTCAAGACAGGACCAGTTCAGTAATTGGGAGGGTCTGATCCTGCCAGCAGAAGCTCCTCCCGGCAAGCAGCTGAGCCAGCCTGGGGAAAGCAGTGAGACCAGGACAAATCCTGAAGGAAGATTTGCCCAGAGAAAAATAAAAGACAGTGGCAATAATCAGGCCCCTATGAGAGGTTGCCATCTTCTCCATGGTACTTCTCAAGCCAGAAAGGGCTTAGACTCTGAGCGCTCTGAAACACATACCCTTGATAGTAACACTTATATGTAGCCCATACTATGTGCCAAGCACTATCCCTAAATCCTCAAAATAATCCCATTTTACAAATGAAGAAATCGGGGCTCAGAAAAGTTAAGGGACACACAATATTATCTGTCCCCCTGGGCTTATCTTCCTTCTCTGGAGCCCTAGGAAGCCCTGGGACAAGGATGGTTTCAAACTTTCTTCCATCATTTCTGTCAGTGAGAATTAAGTTTGTGGGGACAACAAACACTTTGGAGCTTTCTTAGCCAATTTAGGCACCAGTGCTCAGGTAACAAGCAAGGGGCCTGAAAACCAGCTTCCAAGATGACTCTTGAATTCTAAGCATTTTTCAAGCTAAGAAACTTGAACTTCTCATTGACGTTTACATCTTACAACGTCTTTTGGTCAAATTAAAAAACAGAGGTTGAAGCCAAATAACAAATTGCAAGGCTCCCAGCCCATCTCAACATGACACTTGTACAGAATTAATAGTGATAATATTATGACAGGAGCCTGATCTCTCTGCATTCAAGGCTTGGGCTGATCACCCAGAGGCCAATGGTGTGGAAACACAGCTCCACTGAGCAATGCACCACACCCCCTCCACCAGCATTTACATAATCTTAACTGGATAACAACCACAGCCCCTCCTGGGAAATCACAGCCTCAGAAATGTGATCACACTGATGACAAGAGAAAGAGCTGTAATTTGTCATTATTGAAATATCCAATTATTAGGCCACTGAGTGATGTCTGTAGCCTTCTGTCCTCACTGCTATTGGACTGGGCCCTGAGCCACACACCTGCCAGGTAATAATGACCACAGAAGAGCCTGGCTTCCCCCTCATGTCACCTCAAGGAGGGTCCAGCAGCCCCAGCCTGGGGCAGAAGCAAGTGCCTTCAAGGCCTCCTCCTGACACCACCTTTTGTTTTTTGGGGTTTTTTTGTTTGTTTTTTTGTTTGTTTTCTGACACCACCTTTTGATAGAAATGCAGAAAAGCTAATTATGAGCAATTCAATCCCCTGGCAAACTGCTGCCTCCTCCAAGGCAGAAGCCATTCTTTCTCCTCAGCTTTTTCACATTGAGTAGTCTGTAAGACCTCGAAGTGCTTAGACTTTGAAACCAGGCAGGCCCAAGTTCAATTTGCATTCCCAGGACATGTTAGCTATACAACCTGTGAGATACACATGAGACAGAATCTGCCATGTGTGGAATGCACTAGAGAAAAAGCAAATGAATGGAAAACAAATTAATCTGATGTAATATTAATAGCCAAACCTTATAGGTACTAAACTGCAGTCAGTAACTGTAAACTCAGTGCTCAAATCCAAGAAATATCTGGAACTGCCTATGTAAACCTCTACACTGTAGCAATTTCTTACCCTAACCCAATACCTACTCATTATAGAGCTCTTATCTGCCCTATTAATGGGGTGCATGACAGAATGGGGATATGAGGGAAAATAAGTGTCTGGTCTCCTTTTGGGGGGATAGCTGTGACCTGGAAAATATGTAAGTTAAGTTCTACATCCTCCCTAATGAATGGGTAGGAATCCACACAGCACACAAAGTCTGGTCACATGAAATATGCCCTTCCCAAGAATGTCTTGCTCAGCATAAGTCACCAGAAGTTTGGAGCATCTCTGTCCCCTCTACAGGGAGTCTTCGTCTCCTCCTGTACTTGGGAAGCAGTTCTGACTTCCTTGGTGATGTCATCTTCCATGGAAGAGGTGTCTGAACTACCTTATTTCACTCCCATGTAGAACATATACTCACATCTTTGGCCCAAACTTTCAGGAAAACACTCCTCCGGAAAGTGGCCAGCTCTGGGCAGGGAGAGACACATCTTAGGGAAGGTTAATGGTCCTCTAGTAAACATGCAGATGGCACCACCCTCCTACAGCTGCCTGCTCTGTGAAGGTTGTCCCTTCCCTCTCTCCCAGGACCCCTTCCCTCCCCTCCACGTAGGGGGCTGTGGCCAAGATGGCCATACTTGTGGCCAGTGGGTCGGAAGTTACTGAGACTGCTTGGGTCACAGTCATCCAGGGGCATCCCTGGGACCTGCACAAGGCTCTGGGTCCCCTCCAGGTGGCTGGACCTTGGGCCTCAGCCTCACCCCACAAGGCCACAGCCCACTTTGCCAGCTCACCACCACCCCTTCCAGCAGAGGCCACTCCAGCACATTCTTGCCAGATCCCAGGCCCTCCTAGATTAGAACCCCAGGTACATGATAGGGCAAGTGGCCCAGGAAGGCCTGCTGAGTTCTCCCACTCCTGAGCCATACTACCCATGTATAATGCACATCCTTATTTTTCCCTTAAAATTTTGGGCCAAAAAAGTATGCATTATATTCCAAGGACACAACTGAGACAGCCCTAGGTTCAACGCACTGGAAGGTAAGGCTAAGGACTGCCAATGTCAGAAAGGAAAGAAGGGTCACTTGCCATCCACATACTCAACAGGGCCAACTCTTCTACCATGGAAAGAGGACAGGGAGAAAGAGAAGGAAAGAGGCAGAGTCCAAGAGGATGCAATTAGGAGCTCTCTCTCAAAGTCTACTTTCTGTCACACTTGGCTATCAATCACTGCTCTTCACTTTAGACTCCCTAAATCACAGTGGGGAGAAATCAGCAGGAAGGCTATCTGTTGCACTTGCGACAGTGTAAAAGCTACATTTCAGAAACAAAAGATGAGCTAATATCCTACTTCAATGTCAGCAGGAAAAAGAAATAACTTTGGGCAGTAGAACCAAGAAATAAGAAGGGAGTTTGAATGCTTCCATAGAGAAGCAAATATTTGCACTTATTAATATCCTGAAATCCATGTCGCCATGAATAGTTCCTTCTCCTTTATCTCACACCTTTTGTCTAACACAGTGATATATTGCCATCCTTTAAAAATCTTGACACAGATGACATTGAAGCAAATTATGTACCTCAGCCAGATTTCTCAGTTGAAATGGAGATAGCTGATGTGTACATTTTTCCATCTAATTAACATTCCACAGTTTGAATAGCTGTTATCATGCCCTGGGTCCCATATGAACGGGTGAATAGACAGAAAGATCCATAAACAGCTTGGCTTGCATAGAATGAGATTTTTTCCCCCAGACAAAGAGAAAATGGAATGAATCATTGTTATCTGGGTGGCAGCAATCATCAGAGACCAGTGCAATCACACGCTCCCCTGTGTTCAGAACACAAGTGTGTTGCCTAGCACCAACTCAGGAGGACTTCTGCCCACTCCACATTTCTGAATTTAGCCATGCAATTTTTTTCACCCATGTATTCCTTTAAACTGTGTGGTAGTTGCCACATTTTTTAGAGATACAATTAATTTTCCTCCCTTTGTACTTAATGACTCATTTCCAACAAATGGAATATGGTAGAAGTGAAGGTATGTAACTTCTGAGACTAGGTCAAAATCTGCATTACACCACTCTCTCACTCTCTCTCTGCAGTCAGTCACTCTGGGGAAAATCAGCTGACATTTCATGAGGCCACTCATGCAGTTCTACAGAAAAGAAGGAGGCCCCCTGCCAACAGGAGCCATGGGAATGAATCATTTTGGAAGTACAATCCCAGCCCCCAACAAGCCTTCAGATGAGACCACTGCCTACCTCATGGCTGCAACCTCGTGAGCAACCCTGAGCCAGAACCACCCAGTTAAGCTGCTTCTGAATTTGTGACTCTCAGAAACTGTATTATATATATAATAAATGTTTGTTGTTTTAAGGTGTTAAATTTTTTTCTTTTTTTGAGACAGAGCCTCAAGTTGTCACCCTGAGTAGAGTGCTGTGGCATCACAGCTCACAGGAACCTCCAACTCCTGGACTCAAGTGATTCTCCTACCTCCACCTCCCAAGTAGCTGGATTACAGGCACCTGCCACAACACCTGGCTATTTTTTGGTTGCAGCCATCATTGTTGTTTGGCAATCCTGGGCTGGATTTGAACCCGCCAGCTCAGGTGCCACAGGCACCAAGCCTAAGGTGTTAAATTTTGGGTTGATTCACCATGCCATAATAGATGACTAACACACACTATGACTTTTCTTGACTCCCATCTCTATATTTATGAAAAGAATTTTTCTCCCAGATATTCAAAGGCCAAGATGACCTCTGCCTCCATAGCCAGATTCCAAAACTGCTATAAAGTGAATGTGAGGTTATTAGAAACGCAGGAAACCCTTCAGTGAGCCAGCCAAATTGCTCATCCTACTGAAAAGGGAGAAAGAGAAAGTGAAGAGAATTGTCAAGGCATGTCTGGGTCCACTCAGTACCCACCCCACCTTCCCCCATGCATCTTCCAGTCACTGTCTCCTCCTCACAATGTGCTCAGCTACTTTCATCAGCTGCGCACACACTGTTGGCCTCCTGACGCCCTCAACACTGCGCTTCCCCAGACACCTGCAGCTGGGTCACACTGGTGCCTGCACTGCAGACTTAGGCCCACCCCTGCTCCTGAACTGACCCTGGCTGCACAGTGTCAAAGGTCCTTCAGTGCTGTCACAGCAGGCTGGACAGGGAAACCACCATAAGTGGAGAAACCGCAAATTAACAGTGGGGTTAGCGGTCTCAGTTTCAAAGCTAGACAGAAACAGATTTGATTCCAAAATCTGCTGTTGATTGACCTTGGGCAAGTTAAATAACTAATCCTTTGGTTCTTCCTCGGTAAAACGGGAGCATATTACCTACCTTAAACAGAAGTATATTGACACCCGTGTAACCACTTAGTACAGGGCCTGACACTTTACCCAATAACTGTTGCTATTAATTGTAAGAGTAGAAGAGTTAGTATCACAAGCTTAGAATCCCAACCTAGCCCTGTGCAATACCTTATTCCATCTCATTGTAAGTTCTGATGAGTCCTCATACCTTGTTTTGTGTTTGAGTTTTTTTTGTTCATTTTGTTTTGTTTTGTTTTTTCCCCCTGCTCTGGTACCAGTTTTTCTCTGGTTTTTACCAGCAGCTCTGTTTCTGCCTTCTGGTTTCTGCCCTGACTTCCAGCCCACTCTAGGCCCTAATCGTGCTCTTGCCTTGCTGGTATCTACCCATCTGCCCTGAACATCCCTGGTCTCGCTCTGGCCAGCCCCAGCCGATGTGCAGGGTGCAAAGTGAAGCCCCCCACCCCTACTATGGCATGCTTTGTGTGTCGTCCAGCGGTTTCCTGTCTGTTTTAGCCCTTAGGAGGAAGGAGACAACCTATTAGTTCTTGCAAGTACACTAGTTGCCTGCCTATTCTGGGGAAAATCAGCTGAAGCAAATTTATATACCCTGCTTAATTACTTCACTACTAGACTCCCAGCTAAGTTACCCTAGCAACACCTAGCAACCAGCACTGTCACCAGCTGCGTCTGTAAGAGAGCTCTTCTGTTTTGTACACAATCTTTATTTGGTAGCCTTGGTGCAGAAAAGAATAAGTTAAATAGAACTCTGAACAATATGTAACTGGTTTCATGCCATTTCTTCGCTTGGCTTTCCCCCATTTCCCTGCATAGGCCTCCTGGCATTTCTCCAGGGCTGAGAGTTCCCGTTCAGGGATGGGCAGTGGATAGTGTTTCAGAGCACATCGTTAGTCAGAGAGACATTCTAGCCGTGTAACATTGGGAATGTTATTTTAACCTTGCCGTGTCAGTTTCTCCATTAATAAAATGGAGGCGCTAATATCCCACTGACAGGGTTGACATGAGGATGAACTGAGATAATACACAGTGACTGGCACAAGTTATGTACCCAGCACTGGCTGCTGCCAGTATGAATAGTCACGGGACAGAAAACAACAGCCACCTTTCCAAATGGCACTGCAGCAGAGTCAGCCCGTCCAGCCATTCATGTAACTGTGAAGTGAGGAGAGTCTACTGTGGGGTTATACACACCACACCCCTCACCCTCCCTCCTGGTGCCCTGAGATGTCCCCCATGCCCATGTTCTATCCCCACTCCCACCACAATGGAAGCTCCCTGAGGGCAGGATTTTTGTCTGTTTTGCTCACCACTATACCCCATCTCTCAGAGCAGAGCTTAACGGGCAGCAGGTGTTCAGTAAGCAGTCATTCGATGCATGAATGTTTTCAGCATATTGTTTCATGCACACAGGTTCACTTAGGAATTTCCAGTGCTGGGCTCTGGAAATGTGTCAGTGTGGGCCTGACACATTTAATAACACACCAACCACCAACCCCTGTCATTCTTTGTCTTTGTGTAAAGCCAAGTCTACTCAAAACCTCTACTGCAATATTCAAGACCATCCTAAATGGTCGTTTCATTGCCAATTTATGACTACAAGAGGTAAACTAAGGTGAAATCCAAATTCTCCAGGGCAGGTGTGAACTGGCAGGCAGAGGTGGAAGGAGGTATTGTCAGCTCTGACATTCTCGATGTGTTTCTGTCTCGAATCCAGTGAAATCTGTCCTAACCGGGAGGTCTAACAGAAGAGGGAGAAGGAATGTCCAAACCAAGGAGAGAAAACTTGTTCAGGGTGTGAAGAGGATACAGTTTCACACCAGGGATATCAAATCAGAGCCAGAGCCTGCCAGCACCTGGCATCAAGAAACCAAAAAAAAAATTTTTTTTGTTTATTATTTGGGATTCATTGAGGGCACAAAGAATTAGGATACACTGATTGCATTTGTTCGGTAAAGTCCTTCTTATAATTGTGTCCTGCCCCAGAGAGGTGTGCCATACACGTGACCCCCATCCCCCTCCCTCCTCCACTCTCCCCACTCCCTCATTCCCCTACCCCACCCCTCGAATTAGATCATCTACTGCTTTCATATTAGAATTGAGTACATTGGATTCTTCCTTCTTTATTCCTGTGATGCTTTACCAGGAAGAATATATTGCACCTAAGAAAGCAAAATTTTAAAGGAAGCAAGAGAAAGTTGTGTATTTAGAGCAAGCTGGGAGGAAAGTCACAAGTGGAGGTAACAATGGATTCATCACCAGAGTAAGCTGGAAAGTGTGAGAGGTTCTGTGATGAAAAGGCCCAGGCTCTGCCTCGCAAACCTGAGTCTTCTGTTACAAATCAGAAGAGCCTTATGAATGTACAGGGAGTTTAGGGCTTATACCAGGACGAACCTCTAGTGATATTGCCCATGTCCTTCCAAACTTTCATTAATTACAGGAGCAAAGTTGAGCAGACCCCAGAGTAGTACATGAATTACCAGGGCTGCCAGGGTCTCTGCCCCACCCGAGGCTGACCCTTCCTGTCTGTCACCCAAGGCTGACCCTCCCTGTCTGTGCTAAGGGCCTCACACAGAGGGGGAGTTTGCTTTGCTTTCAGTGTCTTGTTGCCTTGAATGTGGCCGTGGAACCGGCATCCCTGAGGATGGCAGAATGAAGTCCCTGCTGCTGGAGTCACAGCAGAGGCCATGCAGCTGAGCCGAGTATCAGAGACGCAGCAGCCAACTGCACCCTGGCTTTTCCGGCCCATCTCTCCCACCAGTCTCTTTAGAAACCAGGTTCCAGCTCCTACACTCATAGTCCATGGGTCCGCCCAATGAAAATACTTGTTTTCAAAATTGTGAAACTGAGATTCACACATCAAATCGATGGGCAAGCTGGGAATGGGACTCAGGACTCTTAATTCTTGGTCCCAGGCTTTCTTTCTATTGCTTCCAGACCCCCCACGAATACCTGAATACCAAACACTGAACTGAACACCTTACTCTGAGTAACCAGGAACCTCTTTGGTACACTTCTCCTCACATCTCTAGTCCCTCCCAGGGCAACTAGTACAAAAGGGAAAGCTTGAGATAAAATGTCCAGAGACCTGATTGAGTATCCAGTCCCACCTCTCCCTATCCGTGTGATGTAGGCAAGTCATTTAAACTCTCCGTCCTGTAGTGGGATAACTGTAGAATGGAAAAAAATTAATGGCTATACCTTCCGTGAATGACTCAATGGAAAAATGTGTGAAAATATTCTACATACTTGGAAGTAACATACATGTGATTGTTAGTTTCTTCCCCACACTTTCTGAAATTTTCCAAATTTTCTACACTATTGGCTTTAAAGGAGAGAATGAACAAATTACATTTAATTTTTTTTAACGTAAAGTAACGGCACCTTTTACCTATCAAGTTGGCAAAGCTTTAATTTCCTACTCTGACATCAAAGAGTACAATAAGATGAGCATTCTCATGTACTGCTAGAGGAAGAATAAATTGGAGCTAACTTTCTGGAAAATCACTCGTCAACAGGAATCAGGAAGTTTAAAAATGTTTATGCTTCTTAACCCTGTTATTCTCAGATTCTATGTAAAGAAAATTATCATTGAGGCCATTAAAAATAAGTAATAAGGAAGTTTGCTGCAGAATTTTTTCTTAAGTATACCTACAAACTGGAAACAACCTAAATGTCCCCAAATGAGAAATGATTAAATACTTTATTGTACCACTTACAAGGAACAATAGTACCCCTAAAAGTTAGATTTTCAAAAACATTTAGTGAACTGACAAAATGTTCATAATGTAAAGTAAGATGAATAGAATATTAAACTGTATTTTTTTTTAAACACAGGGTGACACACAGAGAAAGGGAAATAACAGGCCATAAAAACATTAATAGTGTTGCCTTTGGATGATGAGATTATGGGTTTTTATTCTCTTCTTTATAATTTTTCTACATTTAAAATTAATTACAATGAGCTTATATTCTTTCACAACATGAAAATGTTATTAAAAATAAATAGGTAAATAAATATTTAAAGGTGCATGTCTTTTGCATTCTATTTTGTTTCCATAGTAGCAATTATATTTTTCTGTATTGAGGTATAAAGTAAAAATTGTACATATTAACAGCATACGACCTGATGTTTTGATTGATGTATACAATGTGAAATGATAACCACAATCTGGCTAATGAACATATCCATCACCTCACATAGTTATCATCCTTTTGTGTGGTAAGAACATTTAAGATTCACCTTCTTCAGCAATTTCTAAGTATGCAACTTACATTGTTGCGTACAGACACCATGCTATCCAATAGATTTCCAGAATTTATTTATGCAGCATAACTGATACTTTGCACCATTTAGCCAATCTCACCCCATTCCCTCACGCTCCTGGCAACCACCGTTCCATTGTTTGTTTTCGTGAGTTCAGCTTCTTCAGATTCCACATGTAAGTGAGAGATTGTGCAGTATTTGTCTTTCTGTGCCTGGTTTATTTAACTTAGCAATAATGTTCTCCAGGTTCATCCATGTTGTCACAAATGACAAAATTTCCTTCCTTTTTTTTTTTTTTTTTTTTTTTTTTTGAGAACGGTTTTAATTTTGTCGCCCTCGGTAGAGTGCTCTGGCATCAAAGCTCACAGCAACCTCAAACTCTTGGGCTTAAGCAATTCTCTTTCCTCAGTCTCCCAAGTAGCTGGGACTACAGGCACCACACACAAACACACACACACACACACACACACACAATGCCTGGCTATTTTTAGAGACAAAGTCTCTAGACCGGCTTAGGCTGGTCTAGAACTCATGAGCTCAGGTGATCCACCCACCTTGGCCTTCCAGAGTGCTGGGATTACAGGTGTGAGCCACCGCACCCAGCCTCTTTTATCTTTTTTTTAATGCTTAATTGCTCTGACTAGGACTTCCAAAACTACACTGAATAGAAGTGGCATCTCTATCTTGTGCCTGATTTTAGAGGAAAAGCTTTTGGCTTTTCATCTTTGGGTATGATGTTAGCTGTGGGTTTATCATATGGTCTTTATAATGTTGAGGCATTTTCTTTCTACACCCAATTTGCTGAAAGATTTTATCATGAAAGTATACTGAATGTTGCCAGATGCTTTTTAGTGCATCTATTGATAATCAAGTGATTTTTATCCCTCATTCTGTTAATGCGGTGTATCACATTTGTTGATTTCCATATGCTGATTCATCCTTGTATCCCTTGATCACGGTGTATGATCATTTGAATGAACTGTTGGATTAAGTTTTCTATTATTTTGTTGAGAACTTCTGCATCTATGTTCATCAGGAATACTGGCCTGAATTTTTCTTTTTTTGTATCATCCTTTTCTGGTTTTGGTATCAGAATAATGTTTACCTTATGGAATAAACTTGGAAGTGTTCCTTCTTCAGTTTTTTGGAATAATTTGAGAAGGATTAGCAATGACTCTTCTTCGTGTGTTTGGTAGAATTCACCAATAAAGGCAGCTGGTTCCGACTTTTTCCTTGTTGAAAGACACTTGATTAGTGATTCAATCTCCCTACTCATTACTGGCCTATTCAGATTTTCTATTTCTTTATGTTTCAGTCTTGGTAGACAGTATGTGTCTAGGAATTTTTCTATTTCTTCCATCTTATTCATTTTTTGGCATATTGTTCATAGTGATCTGTTATGATTCTTTGTATTTCTGTGGCATATCGTATTATAATGTTTCTTCTTTTTATGATTTTATTTACTTAAGTCTTTGTCTTTTTTTGTCTAATGGTTTGTCATTTTTGTCATTGCAAAAAATCAACTCAGTTTCATTGATCTTTTCCACTATTTTTCTACTCTCTATTTTATTTATTTCCGTTCCAACCTTATTTCTTTCCTTTTGCTAACTTCAGGCTTAATTTGATCTTTTTCTAGTTCCTTCAATGGCAAAGTTAAGTTGTTTATTTGAGTTCTTTTTTCTTATTGCTATAAACTTCCCTCTTAGAACTTCTCTTACTACAACTCATAAGTTTTGGTATGTTTTGTTTTATTTTTATTTGTCTCAAGATGCTTCTTACTTTTCTTTGACCCATTGGTTGTTCAGGATTGTGTTCCTTATTTCCATGTATTTGCATATTTTCTCATTTTCTCCTGTTATTGATTTCTAGGTTCACCAGTGTGGTCAGAAAAGATACTCAATATGACTGTCATTTTCTTAAATTTGTTAAGATTTGTTTTATGGCCCAACATATGATCTATCCTGGGGAATGTTTTCTGTGCCTTTGAGAAGAATATATCTTCCTCCACTTTTAGATGTAATGTTCTGTATATGTGTGTTAGGTTCGTTTGGACTATAGTGTTGTTCAAGTCACTGTTTCCTTATTGATTATCTGCCTGAATGATCTATCCATTATTGAAAGTGGTGTATTGAAGTCCTCTCTTATTATTGCTTAATTTTGTCTCACTTTAGTTCTGGTAATATTTACTTAATGCCCACCCTGTATATTCAGGTACTTTGATGTTGGGTGCATATATATTTATAATTATTATATCCTCTTGAACTGACCATTTTATTACTATACAATGACTTTGCCTCTTTTACAGTTTTTGACTTAAAATCTATTTTTTATGATATAAGAATAACTACTATCTTTTGGTTACCATTTGCATGCAATATCTTTTTTCATCTCTTCTGTTTCAGTCGATGCATGTTCTTTTTTTGTTTGTTTCAAGTTAATTGAGGATACAAAGAATTAGTTTTCAATGATTGCATTTGTTAGGTAAAGCCCCTCTAATAATTGTGTCCCACCCCCAAGAGGTGGGTAGAGCCATACAGCCCAACATTGTGCCCATTAAGTGGGAACACATCCATCCCCCCTCCTCTCCTCTCCCCGCTTCCTCATACCCCCACCTCTTACCTTGAATTGATTTGAATTTTTCTCTTATGTGGACATGTATTAGATCATCTACTAGCTTTATATTAGAATTGAACACATTGGATTCTTGCTTCTCCATTCTTATGATACTTTACTAAGAAGAATGTGTTGCACCTCCATCCAGGATAATACAGAAGATGTAAATTCTCCATCCTTTTAATGGCTGAATAGCATTCCGTGGTATACATATACCACAGCTTGTTAATCCATTTCTGGGTTGGTGGGCATTTAGGTTGTTTCCACATTTTGATGATTATAAACTGAACTGCAATAAACAATCTAGCACAAACATCCTTATGATAAAATAATTTCTTTTCTTCTGGGTAGATGCCTAGTAATAGGATTGCAGAATCAAATGGGAGCTCTAATGTGAGTTCTTTGAGGATTCTCCATACTTCCTTCCAAAAAGGTTATATTAGTTGGCAGTCCCACCAACAGTGTAAAAGTGTTCCCTTCTCTCCACATCCACGCCAGCATCTGCAGCTTTGAGATTTTGTGATATGGACTATTCTCACTGAGGTTAGGTGATATCTCAGGGTGGTTTTGATTTGCATTTCTCTGACAATCAGGCTTGATGAGCATCCTCAGAGAAGGTTCTGTTCATATCCCTTGCCCAGCGGTAGATGGGATTGTTTGCTTTTTTGTTGTTGATTAATTTGAGTTCTCTGTAGATTTTAGTTATCAACCCTTTGTCAGATTCATACCCTGAAATTATCTTTTCCCATGCTGAAGGTTGTCTTTTTGTTTTACTTGTGTTCTTAGCTGTGCAGAAGCTTTTCAGCTTAATTAAATTCCATTTGTCTATTTCTGTCATCAATGAGATTGCTGCTGAATTCTCTGTCATAAAATCTTTCCCCAGTCTAACATCATTATGAGTTTTTCCCACACTTTCTTCTAAGATTCTTATCATTTCCTGTCTTAGATTTAAATCTTTTTATCCATCTTGAGTCAATTTTTGTAAGTGATGAAAGACGTGGGTCCAGTTTTAGTCATTTACATGTGGTTATCCAGTTCTCCCAGCACCTTTTGTTGAACAGGGATTCTTTTCCCCCACTGTATGCTTTTATTCACTTTATCAAAGATCATATGGCAACTAGAGACTGGTTTCATCTTTTGGTTTTCTATTCTGTTCCATATGTCTATGTCTCTATTTTTGTGCCAATACTATGCTGTTTTGAATACTGTGGACTTGTAATATAGCCTGAAATCTGATAAGGTGATGCTTCCAGCTTTGTTTTATTTTATTAAGAATAGCCTTGGCTATACATGGTTTTTTCTGATTCCATACAAAATGAAGTACTATATTTTCCAGTTCTTCAAAGTATGATGTTGACATTTTAATGGGATTGCATTCAATCTGTAAATTGCTTTGGGTAGAATAGACATTTTAACAATGTTGTTTCTTCCCAGCTAAAAGCATGGAATGCTCTTCCATTTGTTAATGTCTTCTACTATTTATTTTCTTAGTATTTCATAATTCTCTTTGAAAAGATTCTTTACCTCTTTTGTTGGGTATATTCCTAAGTATTTCATTTTCTTTAAAGGTAATGTGAAAGGACTTGTGTCTGTCTCAACTTAGCTGTTGTTGGCATATACAAAGGCCACTGATTTAAAGACATTAATTTTATGTGCTGAGATGTTACTGTATTTCCTTTTTTTTTTTTTTTTTAGACAGAGTCTCACTGTGTTGCCCTCAGTAGAGTGCTGTGGCATCACAGCTCACAGCAACCTCAAATTTTTGAGCTTAAGCAGTTCTCTTGCCTCAGCCTTCCCAG
>CAUYPK010162943.1:0-10259 GCA_963574355.1 Loris lydekkerianus | reverse complement strand
TTCTTTAAGGCTGCATAATATTCCATGGTGTACATATACCACAATTTATTAATCCATTCGTGGGTCAATGGGCACTTGGGCTTTTTCCATGACTTAGCAATTATGAATTGGGCTGCAATAAACATTCTGATACAAATATCTTTGTTATAATGTGATTTTTGGTATTCTGACTATCATGCTTTGACCATGATCCAGCCCAATCCCGGCCTCCTCCCTCTTACCACCTTCATTCATTCATTTACTGAACAAACATTGAAGCCTCTACTAGAATATAAGCACTATGTAGGCAGAAAGATTGTCCTTTTCATCATTTTAAGGCTTAAAACCCAGAGCAACATCTGACACACAGTAGGCACTGCATATATATTGGTAGAAAGAATGAATAATTGATGAACGTTTGGAAGTGTGCTGAGTCTTACATTGTCTTCTGAGTTGTGACAACACACATTGTATCAAGCACATGTGACCTGCTGATATTAACCAATAATTGAATTAAAGAATTGAATATGTTAGTTGCTGTCAGCTTATGAAGACAGACATTAAGATCATGAAAAAATTCATACATTAAGATCATGAAAAAAATTTCTAAGACAAGAAATAGAATGCAGACTTGAGAAAAGGTTAAAATATATTTTAGTTAATTTTTAGACTACTGAAAATATATTAATTTATTTTTCCTTTCTGGTTTCCTTTTTTGTTAGGGCTTGGTGAGGTTTTGTTGTTAAGTTTTTCAATTTTTTTTAAACTTGTGGTCAAAACTATCAATTCTACTAAGCATTTGTTACTGGGTTCAAAAGAATTTGAAACAAAAAAAATGCCTGGAAATTGCCAAAACTGTACAATCAATTTTGTTGGTCAAAACTTAATAGTTTGACCACAAAATGTTTTAGACTTGAGTAGGGTTCCAAAAACAAAATATTGACACAAAATTTTGATATCTTACTTTGGGTTATTTCTCAGGACAGTAG
Organism: Loris lydekkerianus; assembly: GCA_963574355.1. Lineage (NCBI taxonomy): Eukaryota > Metazoa > Chordata > Mammalia > Primates > Lorisidae > Loris > Loris lydekkerianus. The sequence goes on along the minus strand of CAUYPK010162943.1, from coordinate 9,291 downwards.
TTCAAATAAAACTCAGAAGTTTTTAAGACTTCTGTAAACTCCATATAAGTCCCCAGTCAACCTGCCTACAGGATGCTGTGGCTGGGCAGACTGACGCTCCATTAGCCACTTTCATGTTCAGAGTAAAGAAATAACAATTGGGACTTGCAAAGAAACCATGTGAAACCCTAAAGGGGACTTAAACTTTGAATTAGAGGAAACCACATGCCACCACATTGCCAACCATGAACATGTTTACATTTTGTCCAAGTGGGAGTGAGTACAAAAGAAGACTTACCAAGTTGTTGTTCATGATGTAGTTAAAACAGCCTAACAGTGTAATTCCTCCAGTGGGCTGCTGAGTGAGACATGCTGGGGCCTCAGCAATGCAGATGGAGGTAGGGAAGAGGATTGGAGGGAATAAGATCTGTGTCCAGCTGACGCTCAGCTCAAGGGTCTAAAGGTCCACAGCAAACTCCAGCGTGGGTTGGGCAGGTATTACAGCCTCTTGGGTGTGTGAGAGGAGGGAGAAACACACAAGTAACAGGTGTCATACAGAAGATTGCTTAAAGTCTGGTTTGTGATCATCTTCCTTGAGAGATCAAAATGTAAAAGAAAATGTCAGTGTGAGCACAGGGAATGGTTTACAGAATTTTATTGAGGATTTCCCATGAAAAGTCATACTGAGTGTCTTGGGGTGGAGTGCTTTGTGTTAACAGAGAAAGTCTTGCAATGACCTATTTCAATTCCCAACTATTAATTTTGCCATTCTAAGCTAGGTAAAGGAGTTGAGGCAATAGCAAATATTTCTCTTCTCCTCTGCCCCCCAGAGAAACTAAATAAGTAAATGAGCCAATATGAAGTAAGCGCCTTTCTTACCTGAGAAGAAAGAAGGAGTGAGAACACTAGAAGTCAAAGCCGTGACCACAGTGCAGAACTGCCATGGTCTATGCTACAGTCATCCTATTCAGACAACTCCTCCAGAATCTACACCCACCCTGCCCGCTCTCCCAGAGCCTTGGCAGAGAGATTGGCATGGCTGAAACAGGGTTTAGGACAAATCACACCAGAAGCTTTTGTACCTGTCCCATCTATCACTAGGAAAAGGATGCCTAGAAAAAGGATAGCCATTAGGAGTCTGCCCTGGGTTAAGAGGTTGGAGAACAAGCGCTGCCTGAATTAGTGCCCCTTCTTTCTTGGTTTGCTATGCCTCAAACACAGCTTAGTTACTTTATGAAGTGCCTGGATGTGGAGTGTGCAACTCTCAAAAACTGTGAGGGTGAGTTAGGGACGAAAGGGAGCGCAGTGTTTTGTATTTCCAGGCACTTGAACTATCCATAGTAGGACCTGCTGAGGAGATTAATGAGGAAGGATCAGAGGTCTAGGTCCTGATCTCTAGGAGGATTGGCTGGGGTATGGAGTGGGGCTTAGCCCAAGCCAGAAAGTAAGGTATTGGGCAAAGAAACTGAGGATTTGGGCAACACAAGATCAAGGTAAAGCTGCAGGAGATATCCTAGAAAGCATGAATGCTCTGGACCCAGAGAGATAAGTGAACAAGAATCCAGGCTGTCATTTCCTATTAGTGTGACCTTTGAGAAGTGTTAAGTTCTCTAAGAGTCTGTTTTCTCATGCATAAAATATGGAGAATGATAATGTCAGAGGGACGGTGTGAAAACTAAGCTACATAAAGTGTATAAGTTCAAAATAAGCACTTGTATTCTATTAGATTGTAAGTTTCTTGAAAGCAAAGAATGGGTCTTAGCAGCACAGAAATTGCCACATAAAAAGTGTTTAATAAATGTTTACTAAAAAGTGGGAAAAACTCTTTATTCCAGACCCTATCCCCAGGTAAAGCTGAAATTGCTAGTTTATTCTCATTCTTATTACTCAGAGTGAAGTTCAAGAACCATTGACATTACCCAGGAACTTGTTAGAAACTCAGGATCACACTAGGCACCAGTGGCTCACCTGTAATCCCAACACTTTGGAAGGATTGCTTGAGGCCAGCAATGGGCAACATAGAAAAGACCTGACCTGTACCAAAAAAAAAAGTAAAAATAGCCAGGTATAGTGTCACAGACCTGTAATACTGGGAAGCTGAAGCAGGAGGCTCCCTTGAGCCCAGAAGTTCAAGGCTGCAGTGAGCTTTGATTGTGCCACTGCACTCCAGCCCTGGAGGCAGAGTGAGACCCAGAGGGAGGAGAGGAAAAGAAAGAGGAAAAGAAAAAGGAAACAGGAAAAAGAAGAAAGGGGAGAGGTAGGGGGTGAGGGAGGAAGGAGAGAGGGGAGCGGAGGGAGAGGGAATGGGAGGGGAGGGGAAGAGGAGAGCAGGGGAAGGAGAGGGGGAAGCAGAGGGAGAGAAGAGAAGGGGAAAGAGGGAGAGAGGAGAGAGAGGAAGGGAAGGGGAGTGGAGAGGAGAGAGGGAAGATGCAAGAGGATCTCTAACCCCACCCCACACCTATTCAGCCAGATCCCCAGGGGCTTAAATTTTGAGAATCACTGCTTTTGTCAGGATTGACAGGAGGCTTGAAAAGGCCTGAATCTCCTGCTAGAGGGCATCTAGCAGCTCCTCCTGGGAGGGGCTGGGGAAGGCAGGAGCTGTCAAGTAGTGTTCAAACCATTCCTTTCATTTTGACCACTGTCTGTGAGGGTTTGGGCAAATGTCCAACCTGCTCTGCATCTGAGGAGCCAGGACCTCAATCTTATCAGACAGCTAAAGTCTGCAGATTCCATGTATATATGAGTAAAGCTTGACTTTCAGAGCAGCAGCCTGGGCTTGAAACAATGTCTAGAGGTCAAAGAGGCAAGAAGTCAAGTCCAGGGAAGTCAGGTGAGAGGGAAGCTGAAGCAGGTTAGGCTGGTCCAAGAGTCATTGGCATCCAGAAGACAGAAGGCTAAGAAGAAACAGAAGGCAGACAATTGTACCAATACTTACTGAGCCTCTCATGCAGAGTTTTTCATTTTTTATCTCTCAGCACACTTGAACCTATAGTTAAACTTCCATGGCACACTTAAATTAAGTTGCTCAAAAAAGAGTAAAAAAGAAAATATACTTACCGTGAACTTCTTTTGAAAATAATTTAATGAATGATCTTTGAAATTTTTCATGGCACGCCTAAGATGCTCTCATGGCACAGCAGTGTGCCATGGAAAATCACTACCCTCATGGGTAACTCGAAGCCTTCATTTTAGGAGAGGTTGTTCTGTGTCTCCCTGCAGCATGTAGATGGATGTGATAGAAAGCTGTGTGTTCAGAGTCAAGAGGTACACACTTGCTCCTTCTGAAAGCAGGTATTAGGCTTGCTCAAAACTTTCTTTCTCCTGCTGACATAAATAATGAAGGTGGGAAAGCAGAAATTTCAGGGACCAGAAATTTAAAAGTGCTTTGGAAAACAGAACAGAACATCTCAGGATCTTTGCTCGCACCACAACCCTGAGTGTTTTTAGTATGGAATGTCCTGCTCTTCAAAAGACAATCGGCCAACAGCCCCAGTAACAGATAACTGGGGAACAGCACAGAATCCTATGATCAAAGAATCTCAGAGCTGGAGGGGATCTGATGGCTTTCAAACTTTTTTTTTTTTTTTTTTTTTTTTTTTGTCTATCCATGGAGCCCTGTCTGCCAACATTATCCTACTTGAACCTTCAACATGTGAAATGGATATTAGCAAAACGGCTCTTACTAGAGCAGAAGTTGAACCCAGAGAGGTTCCTTTCTATGGCCATTGGTAGACACCCCTGGAGCAGTTTGAGAAGCACTGCTCTGCAGAAGTCCTATCCTTAAACAAAGGAGGAAAAGGAGGCCAAGCTGATGAGGTCTTCTGTGCCATGGTCCCAGCTCTGCTCATTATTCACACGACCTATGCTTTATCTGTTGTGGTCTCTCTTCAGTCTTTGGGACATGCCACATTTCCTCTCTGGAGCCTTCCTGTGTGCTGTTGTCTCTGCTGGAAACACTCTCTGCTCCCTGTACGTTTCTGTCTTCCCACTCCTCTCCTGCTGGCCTGCCTTCTCCACCTCCTGCCATCTCCGCAGACACCTGTTGTGTTCACTGTGCTGAGTACAGTGCCTGATAAACAGTAAGTTCTGGGTATCCATCTCTTTTTTGAATGAGTGAATGAACATTCTTACAGGCAGCTTGCACCATGCCTGACAGTCAGTTCTGACATTTGAAAATGTGGACAGTCCCTCTACCCAAATATGGGTGGTTATAAGCAAATTCTTATAAAGTCTGTGTTGATTCCTCCTCAGAGAGTTCTAATTTGAGTATGACAATGTTAGGCTGGAGCTCTGAGTAATGGTAAGAGTGTGTTTAGGAAATGCAGAATAAGACACTGAGAAAATGTTGTTAGGTCCAGGTGACAGCTGCCTTTAGAGTGGCCAGTGAAAGTTTTTGGCAGATGTGCTTCTCAGGCTGAAGTTTTCAGACATCATCCTGATCGTTTGCCATCCTGAGGATTTATAAAAGTCCTAAATCTGACTCCCTTCTAACTCTAGCAATCATATTTGACATTCTCAGTAGGTAGTCTTCTAAAAGTTCCATGAGGAATTGTTCACGATTTCCCTGATGGCAAAGTACAGCCACAAAGCTATTTGGTATTTCTCTGGCGCCTCTGTGGTAGAAGAATGAATCTCTCCCAGAAGACTCATCCGACAAAAAAAAAAAAAAGCCAAATACATATGAATTAACGTTATACTAAAATTTTTCTGAATACACAAGCAGCTACAAATGCTACGGTCAACATATCCCAAAACTGACTCTATTAGTATGTGGGCAGTAAATTGTTAAGAAAATCTAATTATCCCTGTAGATAGTATTACTCAAACATTATGAGTGTTGTAGAATGGTTCAACCGGTTAGCCCAAGTCATTTTATTTAAGGTGACTCATCTCGGTAAACAAGTTTTCAATTAAAAAGGAAAATTTTATTTGCATCCCTGTAAGATAAGGGAGCAACTACAGACTATTTAAGTTATCTACATTCTACGTCTATCTCTACCTATCTTTGGCACTAGATACAAAGGAAAACTACATAGAAGGATAATGTCTCCCATAATAACCCCTTTCAACTAAACAGGATTTAACGATTCATAAAATACATTCACATGCATGATTTCATTTGATCCTCTCAATAGCCCCTTAAGACGGGTATGACAAGAATTAGGGTGACTGTCATTTTTTAAATAAGGATGCTGAGGCCATGGAACTACATGATTTGCTCACAGTTTCCCTGCCAGGGGGAGCACAGCCAAGGCCTTGAACCCACGGTTTGTAATCCCAGGTCTCCCTTGGTGTCATCATCATCAGGTAAATTGTGGTTATCTGATATCTTAGATAATAATACAGAGAAACCTCAGTTTCTAATGCAGTGGCTCAAGCAATACTTAAAACTGTAATAATCCATAATGGTACATGGGAAGCCACTTTGGGGAAGGGAAGAAGACAGGGTTCAGGGCAACTATCCCCAACAAAGAGCTCTATTTTTATATGCCTGGTGTTTCAAGTGAAATTTCCTTCGCATATAACAAGATCAGTTGGAGGCTTTGGCACAGATTTCTGAGTCCACATGGCTGGATTGGGGGCCTGAGAATTTTCATTCCTAACCAATTTTAAATTGCTGAACTGAAGACAACAATTTGAAAACCATGATACCAAAAAACTGAATTAACCTGATAATTGTGCATTTCATCAATTTTATTTTATTCTGGGAAAATGATGGTGAAGATAAATTGCTCCTCTGGAATTTATAAACCTATTACTGTAACCATGCTGCCTCACATCTATCAACATGAAGCACTGATACTCTATCACCTCAAAGCACTCCACCAGGATGTGTGGGGGATGTAGAATTAACAGCTCTCTGTCTCAGGGGCATCTTTCAAACAATAAATACAGGAATCTGTTGACAAATACTCTAGCTTCCCTATTCCACTGTGGGACAATTTTGAAGCTTGTTCAAATGACTCCTTAGAATGTTCCTAGTCAGAAGGCACCTCAATTTCCCACAAGCAGTGACTCACTCTAATATTTTGTGTGTGTGTGTGACAGAGTCTCACTTTGTCACCCTTGGTGAAATGCTGTGGCATCATCGCTCACAGCAACCTCAAACTCCTGGGCTTAAGTGATTCTCTTGCCTCAGCCTCCCAAGTAGCTGGGACTACAGGCGCCAACCACAAAGCCCAGCTATTTTTTTAGAGACGAGGTCTTGCTCTAGCTCAGGCTGGTCTCGAACTTGTGAGCTCCAGCAATCCACCCGCCTCAGCTTCCCAAGTGCTGGGATTACAGGAGTGAGCCACCATACCCAAGCCCAACTTTTTTTTTTTTTTAAACAGAGTCTCACTCAGTTGCCCTAGGGTAGAGCATCATGGTATCCAGGCTCACAGCAACCTCAAACTCTTGGCCTCAAGTGATCCTCATGTCTCGGCCTTCTGAGCAAGCTCCCAGGACAAGGCCCAGCTACATTTTCTATTTTTTAGTAGAGATGGAGTCTCACTTTATTATGGCTGGTCTCAAACTCCTGAGCTCAGGTGATCCACCCACCTCAGCCCAGAGTGCTAGGATTACAAGCGTGAGCCACTGGGACACTTGATCCACCTTTTATTGGTATTTCTCCTTCCTTCTTCACTTCTTCCACTTTCTCATTTGTGCTTCCTGGCATCATTTCCTAAATAAACTACCTACATCCCAAGCTTTTGTCTCAGAATCAACTTTCAGGGGAACAAAAACCAGGGGTGCTCGATATCTAAAAGGTCTTTGCTAAATTCACGGAAGGAGCACTTGATCTCGTTCAACTTTCAAGTTTTATTCACAGGTCTTTGGGCTGAGCAATACAAATTAGGTGTACTCAATGGGTGTTAATAAATAAATAATACAGATTGTTGCACCTTAACAGTAGCAGAAGTACAGGCTGTTGAATCATGTGTGGATACCCATGATTCATCAATTGTATACTTAAGTAGTCATTCCTCAGAAAGAGGCCCAAGTTCACCATTGTCAGATCTGCAAAGAACACCAGCTTTAAAAAAAACTAGCATTATGCATATTTTTCAGGGCACCTCTATAATAAGCATCTGTCAATTCTGAAATGTAGATAAGTTTCCTTTGTACAAAGCAAGATTAACCTTCAGCAAATATTTACATTTTAGGAGTGGAGTTTCAGCAGTGATGGCATCAGCATTTGTCAAACTGCCATGCAAATCTCAAAGAAAAAAGAACTATCAGAGATCAATTAAACTGTCCTCAACTTGAGGCCAATTAATGAAAATAGACCATTTTGGTTAAAAACAATAATTAAACAAATCAAACTTCATCTTAAATAATAGAACTAATGCATTTATTCCATTCTGTTCATTATTGGTGGCTTCCTTTTTTTCCTTTCTAAAATCTTCTAAAAACACAAGAAATCCTCCCTGGGGGAATAAGCAAGATGGTGACCAAGTAACAGCTTCTTTGCAACCAGGTGCGGTGAGATTGGGGAGAGAAGACTCCAGGCATCTGTGAGCTTTGCCCAGAAACATCCCTTTGGGGATGCAGGGAGACAGCGAGAGACCTCTGGATCCAAGGAGGAGGACAAAAGCAGTGGAAAACTAGACTCATTGAAATCTTAGGACAGAGGCACGGTAACTTAAAGACCAAGAGAAAGTGAAAGGAAAATTAGGGCAAGGAAACAGATAAAAGAAAACACTCATGAGGAAGAATCAGCAGTAAAATCCTGGCAACACAAAGAAACAGTCCAGAGCAACCCTCCCCCCTACCCCCACCCCACCCAGGAACCATGAGGCAGCTACTGCAGAGGATTCCACCTATAAAGAAAGTTGAGTAATGACAGAAGGGGAATTTAAAATACAGATAATGAAACAATGAAGGAAATTGCTGAGAAAGTGGAAAATAACTAAAAGGAAATTCAAAAACAGAATCAAATAAGATATGAATGATATGAAGAATATAGAAAGGATATAGTAGAGCTGAAGTAATTGAACCAGTCATTACGGAACTTAAAGATGCAAAAGAAAGTATCAACAACAGATTAGACCATGCAAAAGAAAGAATATCAGAGGTAGAAGACAAAGCTCTTGAGATAACTCAAATAGTTAAAGAGGCAGAAAATAAGTGAGAGAAAGAAAAATGTTCACTGACAGAATTATGGGACTTTATAAAATGTTCAAAAATATGAGTATAGGTATCCCAGAAGGGGAAGAAGAATGCCCTAGAGGAGTGGAAGTCATACTAAAAAATATTATAAATGAAAATTTCCCAAATATCACCAAAGATTCTGACACACTCCTTTCAGAGGGTTATCAGACCCCAGGTTGCCTCAACTCTTAATAGAGCTTCTGCAAGACACATTGTGATGAACCTGTTCAAAGTTAAGACAAAAGAAAAGATTCTGCAAGCTGCCAGGAGTAAGCGCCAAGTGACCTACAGGGTCAAATCCAGCAGGATAACTGCAGACTTCTCTAATGAAACTTTTCAAGCTAGAAGACAATGGTCATCTATCTTTAATCTATTTAAACAGAACAATTTCCAGCCCAGAATTCTATATGCTGCTAAGCTAAGCTTTAAAATTGATGGAGAACTTAAATGATATGCAAACATTGAGGAAATTTGCCACAAGACCAGCTCTACAGGAAACACTTCAACTTGTTCTACACACTGACCATCACAATGGACCACCAGCAAAGTGAGCACCCAGAAATTAAAGGACAGAACCTAGCTTCCACAAAGATGCAAAAGATAAAACTAAGCAATGGACTTTCACAAAACAAGATGAATAGAACGCTACCACATTTAACAATTATCTCAATAAATTTTAATGGCTTGAATTCCCCACTGAAGAGGCACAGATTGGCCGATTGCTTTAAAAAACACAAGCCATCCATTTGCTGCCTGCAAGAAACATACCTAGTCTCAAAAGGCAAATTAAAACTCAGAGTTAAGGGTTGAAAGACAATTTTTCAGGCAAACAGAATCCAGAAGAAAAGAGGAGTTGCAATCTTATTTTCAGATACATGTGGATTTAAAGCAACTAAACTCAAAAAAGACAAAGATGGTCACTTCATCTTGATCAGGGGAAAAATATAATAACAGGAAACTTTAACACTCCTCTTACAGAGCTGGACAGATCCTCTAAACAGAAATTAAACAAAGATACAAAGGAGTTAAATTAGACCCTAGAACAACTGTGCTTGATAGAAGCATATAGAACACTCCATCTCAAAGATAAAGAATATGCATTCTTCTCATCACCCCATGGAACATTGTCCAAAATTGATCATATCCAGGACACAAAACAAACCTCAACAGAATCAAAAG
>CAUYPK010162939.1:0-12144 GCA_963574355.1 Loris lydekkerianus | reverse complement strand
TGGGCACTTGGGCTTTTTCCATGACTTAGCAATTATGAATTGGGCTGCAATAAACATTCTGGTACAAATATCTTTGTTATAATGTGATTTTTGGTCTTCTGGGTATATACCTAGTAGAGGAATTGTAGGATCGAATGGCAGGTCTATTTTTAGATATCTAAGTGTTCTTACATTTGAGTCTTTAATCCATGTTGAGTTGATTTTTGTATATGATGAGTTGGAGATCTAATTTCATTTTCTGCATATCGATAAACAGTTTTCCCAGGATCATATATTGAGGAGACTGTCCCTTCACCAGTGAATACTCTTCATGACTTCATTGAAAAGCAGTTGGCTGTAAATGCATGGATTTATTTCTGGATTTTTTATTCTGTCTCATTGGTTTGTGTGTCTGTTTGTGTGTGTGTTTGTTTTTTATGACAGTACCAAGTTGTTTTGGTCTTTGTAGTATTTTTTGAAATCCCACACTGTGATGCCTTCTGCTTTGCTTTTTTTGCTCAGTATTTCTTTTGGCCATTTGAGATCTTTTATGTTTTCATACAAATTTCGGGATTTTTTTCTATTTCTGTGAACATTATCATTGATATTTGGATAGGAGTTGCATTGCATCTGTACATTGATTTTGGTAATATGGTCATTTTCACAAGTTCATCTAATCTGTGGATATAGGTTGTCTTTTGATTTTTTTATATCCTCTTCAATTTCTTTCATCTCTGTGTTATAGTTTTTCTTGTAGAGACCTTTCACCTCCAGGGTTAAATTTATTCCTATGTATTTTTTTTCCTGTGACTTTACTGAATTAGTTTATACATAGTTCTAAGAGGTTCTTTTTGTGTATGTGGAGTCTTTAGGTTTTTCTCTACAAAATATTATGTTATCTGCAAACAGAGACAAACTGACTTCCCTTACAATTTGGAGATATCCTTTATTTCTTTCTCTTGCCTAATTGCTCTGTCTAGTACTTCCAGTACCATGATGAATAAAATTGGTGAAAGTGGGCATCATTGTCTGTTTCAGATCTTAGAGAAAAGATTTCAATTATCCCCTTTCAATGTAATAATGGCTATCAGTTTGTGATATATGGTTTTTATTGTGTTGGGGTATGTTTCTTCTATACCTAACTTGTTGAGAGATTTTATTATAAAGGGATGCTGAATTTTATCAAATGCTTTTTCTGTATCTATTGAGATGATCATATAGTTTTTCTCCTCTATTCTGTTGATGTGACATATTATGTTTATTGATTTGCAAATGTGGAACCATCCTTGCAACCCTAGGATAAATTCTGCTTGATCATGGTGTATTATCTTTCTGACGTGATGTATGATTTGGTTTGCTGTATCTGTGTTCATTAGGAATATTGGTCTGTAGTTTTCTTTTGTTGTGTCCTTGTCTGGTTTTGGTATCAGGTAATGCTGGCCTCACAGAATGGACTTGGAAGAAGTCTTTCCTCTTCAGTTTTCCTGGAAAAATTTAAGAAGAGTTGGTATTAGGTTTTCTATAAATGTTTGGTAGGAATTCAGTAGTGAAGCCAATAGGTTTGTTTGTTTGTTTTTTAAGACACAGAGTCTCCCTCTTTTGGCTAGGCTGAGCTCAATGGCATGATCATAGCTAACTTCAGCCTTGAATTCAAGTGATCTTGAATTCAAGTGATCTTACCTTGGCTTCTCAAGTAGCTAGGACGGCAGGTGTGCAACACCACTCCCAGATATTTAAATTTTTTTGTGTGTTAGAGATGGGAGTCTCACTGTGTTACTCAGGCTGGTCTCAAATGCCTGTTCTTAAGTGATTCTTTTGCCTCAGTTTCTCCAGTAGCTGGGATTACAGGTTTGATCCACTATGCCCAGCAGCAGACATTTTATCACAGATTCAATCTTCTTGATTGTAATTGATTTGTTCTTATTTTGTATTTCTTCTTGGTTCAGTCTTTGTAGGGTCTTTTTTTTTTTTTTTTTTTTTCTTCTTCATTTTTTGGCCAGGGCCATGTTTGAATCCACCACCTCTGGTATATGGGGCCGGCACCTTACTCCTTTGAGCCACAGGCACCACCCTAGTCTTGATAGGTTTTTATGTGTCTAGGAATTAACCAATTTCCGTTAGGTTTTCTAATTCATTGGTGTATAGTTGTTTGTAATATATCATCCCATTATCTCCTGGCCTATTAGGTTTCAGTGGAGAAATCTGCTTATGTGTTACTTGATAATTTTCTCTTATTGTTTTTAGAATTCTCTCTTTGTCTTTGACTTTTGATGATTTGATTATAACGTGCCTTCTAGGAGGATATTTTTGGGCGGAATCTGTTTGGGAATCTGTGAGCTTCCTAGATCTGGTTGTCCATATCTCTCCCTAGACTTGAGAAGTTTCCAGCTGTTATTTCATTAGATAGGTTTTCTACACCTTTTCCCTTGTCTTCTCCCTCAGAAACTTGTAGGTCTTATAGGCTTTCTTCACTCTTTTACATTCTTATTTCTTTTTTCTCCCCCTGACTGGGTAATCTTAAAGTTCAGAGATTTTTTTCTTTTACTTGATCAAATCTGCTATTGAAATTCTCTGTTGTTTTTTTTTTTAATTTAATTCATTTAATTTTTCAGCAGAAGGATTTCTGTTTGGTTAGTTTGTATGTATTTCTATCTTTGTTGAGTTTCTCACTCATATTATAAATTGTTTACCTGATTTCGTCAAATTATTAAGTTTCCTTAAGTTTCTTAAGTTTCCTTAAGATCCTTATTTTCTTTTTCTTTTTCTTTCTTTTTAGTCATTATGATCCAAAGGATCCTTATATTGAATTCCTTTTCTGACAATTCATTGTTTTCCTTCTCATTTGGTTCTCTTACAAAATAATTTTTATGTTCCTTTGGTGGTATCATATTTCCTTGCTTTTGGTGTTTCTTGTGTCCCTGCAGTGATGTTTGCACATCCTCTTTCAAACTTTCTTTTCTTTTTTTTTTTTTTCAGAGTCTCACTTTATCACCCTGAGTAGAGTACTGTGACGTCACATCTCATAGCAACTTCCAGCTCTTGTGCTTAGGCAATTCTCTTGCCTCAGCCTCCCAAGTAGCTGGGACTACAGGCACCTGCCACAATACTCGGCTATTTTTTGTGCAGTTTGGCTGGGGCTGGGTTCGAACCCTCCATCCTCCATATATGGGGCTGGAGCCCTACTCACTGAGCCACAGGCGCTGCCCAGACTTTCTAGAGCAGTTTTTGTAGAGAAAGACTTTTGCCTTTCACAGTTGAGTTCTATTATGTCAGTTAGGAAGGGTATGGTGATTCTGTTTCCAGATAGGTGCAGTGGTGTAGTCTCCATGCAACTTTGTCAGCTGCATTCAACATATGTAATGACTGTGGGACACTTCGGCGGCCTAGGCTGTAGACATTTGTAGCATTGATGGTATAGGTTTTTAGTGTCTTTCGAATCAAGGGCTTTGGGGTCTTCTTATTCTCATTTTCTCCACAGTGAGGAGATCTAGCCAAGAGGATCCCTCTTGGTGTAAGGTCTGACATGGCCTTTAAGCAGTAGTAGCACCGGGTTCCACAGTGCTCAAACCAGTTGTGAGACTGTGGGGCTGTATTCCTAGGCTCAGTGTCTCATAAGGCTATTGTGCCACCTGTGTCTTAGGGTGTGGGTTCATTCTCTGTGTCAGGGTTGGCTGTAGCTTGCTCACAGGATCTGTGACTCTGAGGCATCTCCTAGCAGCTTGGGACTATAGGCCAGGTTGTAGCTGTGGTTCTATCCTGGGGTGGTGAGTGAGAGCACAGCACCGGCCTGACGCTGGGGAAGAAAGTATACTCCAGAGATTTTAGCCTTGCAAGCAGCATTATGTATGGCTACAATTCAAAGGACTTGAGCCCCTGGGGCTTGGTGGCAACTCATGTCCCAGGGGATGAGGCACTGTGTAGCAGTGACTCTAGACCAGGAGATAGTGGGGCTTGGCCGTATCCTAGATTCTGTGAAGCCAGGTGCAGTGGCAGCAAGTATCTCAGAATGGTGGAGTGCGGCTGTTGTTTGGGCCCTAGGGGAAAGGGAACAGCATAACGACTGGCTCCTCGGGGAGATCGGTATCTCAGCTGCTCAGACTCTCGAGGGGAGTCCTGCTCCAGGGAAGTAGGGCACCAGAGGTGTTTGACCCATGTCTCAGCTTAGCCACTGCTGTGTTTTCCCTGGGACATGGAGTACTATTTAGTTCAGTCCTGGGATGCACAGCTGTGGGATGGTGCCCCAGGGGATGGTGTGCTGCTTCAATCACCCCTGGGAGGTCCAGGCATGGTTTCCTGAGATTCAGGGAATTGCTTCAAATTAGGCTCCAGGGAGGTGTGGCTGCTCTGAGCCCACAGGGTACTGTTCTGGCTGCCTTTGTGAGGGGGGAGAACTAGGAAGTTCTAGTCTTGCTCTCTTCAGAGTCTGACAGCAGTTTTTTTTGTTTTTTTTTTTTTCAGAGATGAGGTCTTCCTGTGTCACCCAAACTGGAATACAGTGATGCAATCATAGTTCACTGCAGCCTCCAAATCCTGGGCTCAATGTTATAGAATTTTTTTAAGACACTAGTCTTTAATGTATCTTTTCAAAACTTTCAATTTAGGTTTCGATTTTATACTTTTAAAAACATAATTGTGGGGTGGCGCCGGTGGCTCAGTGGGCAGGGCGCCAGCCCCTTATACCAAGGGTGGTGGGTTCAAACCCGGCCCCGGCCAAACTACAACAAAAAAATAGCCGGGCGTTGTGGTGGGCACCTGTAGTCCCAGCACTTGGGAGGCTGAAGTAAGAGAATTGCCTAAGCCCAGGAGTTGGAGGTTGCTGTGAGCTGTGACGCCATGGCCCTCTACCAAGGGCGACCTAGTGAGACTGTCTCTACAAAAAAAACCTCATAATTGTGGTAAATTATACATAACATAAAATTTACCATCTTAACTCCTTTTTTTTTTTTTTTTTTTGCAGTTTTTGGCCAGGGCTGCGTTCGAACATACCACCTCTGGCATACGGGCCGGTGCCCTACTCCATTGAGCCACAGGCGCTGCCCCCATCTTAACCATTTTTTTAGTTCAGTGGTATTAAGTACATATGTTGTTTTGCAACCATCAGCACCATCTATCTCTAGAACTTTTTTCATTTTCCCAAACTGAAATTCAGTACCCATTAAATAATAAATTCTCATTTCCTGCTGCCTCCAGGACTTGGCAAGTACCATTTTGTCTCTGCAAATTCAACTACCCTGGGCACCTCATGTACATGGGATCATACAGTACGTGTCCTTTTGTGACTGACTATTTCACTTAGCATAATGTCCTCAAACTTTATCCATTTGGGGACATAGATCAGAATTTCTTCCCCTTTTAAGGCTGAATGATATCCCATTGTATGTATATACCACATTTTATTTATCCATTCATCCACTGATAGATACTTGGGTTGCTTCCATGTTCACCTATTGTAAATAACATTGCTCTGAACATGAGTTTACAAATATCTGTTCAAAGCTCCACTTTCAGTTCTTTTGGTTATGCACCCAGAAGTGGAATTGTGGATCATGGGGTAATTCTATTTTTAGTTTTTTGAGGAACTGATTCAACTTCGCTTGTATAGAGGCAACACTTCTCTTTCCATACCCACTGCTCTCACACCCATATTTAATGTTTTTAAATACAGCTTTATTAAAACATAACTGTTTTAAAAAGTATACTGCACACATTTAAAATGTCCAATTTGGTGGGTTTTGACATGTGTATATACCTGTTGTTTATTTTTACTACTATTGTTTTCTCCCTCACCTTTACTTTTACCATTTTCATCTTTGTGTTGTTGTCATTATAATAATAATCATCTTTATTATTGTAACAGTCTTTGAGAGGATTCTCTTCTCATTGATGGAGGGTTGTTTGTGTGTAAAATGTGTATCTCTGTTAAGTATTCCACTGGGATAAGGGAGGGGAGTCTGAAGGAGGCTTTGTCATTAAGGAACATCTGTGGAAATGGGTGGAGTTGGTGCCCAGACGTAGGACACATTCAATATTCACTGGGCGTGGGCCATGTCAATCATTTCTTTTTTCCCTTTTCTTTTCGTTCATTTCTTTCTTTCCATCCTTCCTTCCTTTCCTTCCTTCTTTCATTCTCTTTTCTTTTTTGACAGGTTCTTGGTTTGTTGCCTGGGCATAAGGATAGTGACAGCATCTTAGCTTATTGCAATCTCAAACTCCTAGGCTCAAGCAATCTGGCATCAGCTTCCTAAGTAGCTGGGACCACTAGCATGCACCGCCATCCCTGGCTAATTTTCCTAGTGATGGGATCTCACTCTGGCTCAGGCTGGTCTTGAACTCTTGAGCTCATGTGATCCTCCTGCCTTGACCTCCCAGTGTGCTGGAATTATAGGCATGAGCCACCACCTGGCCCATCACAAACATTTCTGTGCTGCAGATAGCTAATATTTCTCTGACACAGGAGAGCCATATAGGGAAGTAAGTGAAACAGTGGTGAGGGGCTGGGCTTTAGTCTTCTGCCATGGTTGGCTAGTGGGGTAGGCAGAATAAGTAAGCCTATGAAGAAAAGCAGAGGGAATTGAACTTGATGATGTAAGAAATAAGAAACTATTGAACATTTCAAAACCATTAAGAAATGAGTATAATTGTGATGGATGTGTTATTTAGTTCAATGTAAGCATTTCACATTGTATATCAAAGCAGTACTCTGAACCACATAAATGCATCAATGTACAAAGTTATGATTTAATAAAAAATAATTTAAAAAGAGAGAAACTATTGAACATTCTAGAGTCAGGGAATAGCATGGTTTGTGCAGGAAGGATTAGGGGTGGGGTTCAAGGGACTCATAGGTGGGCAGGTCACTTGGGAAGCTCTCGTGGTGGTCCAGGCATGAGGTGAGGAAGGGCAGACATAAAGAGAGGATTAAATATCCATATGAAGGTCTGACAATTAAACTCGAGAACTTGCCCCTGTGCATGTATGTTGGCAGCACTGTACAAACAACTCAGTAAGATTTCATAACCTTGGTATATCAGTGTCTAAAAGCTGTGTTCATGTCGACTTGTGATGGTGTCTTGCTAAGTGGTGTTTTTATTGTTGCATGTTTGTGTGTGCTGTACAATGACAACTTTGATGGTCATTCCAGAAAGAGTTCCCAAATTGCTTTCAAGTGTGCTAGCTTTGGTGCCTAGCTTCTAATTGGAGTACTTCAAAGGGGATCATAGTGATATTCAGCAATGAGATATGTAGCATTTTTTCTAGGATGATTTTGAAAATTTAACTGCCAGACCTATATGTACATATGTACATCATCAGGGGAAATGCCTGCATGATGAAAAATAAATAGGAAGAGGAAGGCAAGGGAGCTGTCAGACCTCAAGGCAAGTGGTACCCTAGTGAGGGTGGAGCTAAGAAACGAAGGGAATGTGGTGGAAGCATTTTAGACAGTTCTTAGAAAAGTCTGGCAAGGCCTATGGACCATCCTCCATCCAGAGCCACAGTCCCTGCTCAGAGCAATCTCATATCCCCCAAGAATGGTGCTGCCTTCACATCTCTGCCACACTTTGCTGTCAGGTGGGAGCAGCTGTGGGAAGTACTATCTTGGAGTAAACATGGGGATGGACTTTAAGTCTCCCTGGCCAGCATCCTCAGTCAAGTGTGCTTCCTGACATGGGAGCTCTCAAGGGCCCATTCTCATGGGCAGCATGGAGATGACTGTGGCAAGACATCTAGGGAGGTGACTGTTGTTGTCTCAGGACTGTCACAAATAACAAATGATTACTCGGACTGGCTTCAGCAGTAAGGAGTGGGAGGTATTCTGTCACAGATCACAGGACGTCCTGAGGTGGGTTCTCATTGCCACTGGTTGGGAACCAGGACTGGTTGGTCTCCGGCCCTGGCTTATCTAGGTTCCGGACATGGACTGCTAAACTGTTATCTTGCTCAGGAACAATTGCTTTTAGAAGCCTGAGGGCTATTTGCCTTAGCAGAAGGGAGAGAGAGAGAGAGATAGTCGTTGAGGGAGTAAAGCAGTCTTAGAAGAATACAGCTTAGCAATCTTTAGCAGAGAGACACTGTGCTGGCGTTCTGCAGGCAGGAGAAGGGACAAAGTCAGAGTGAGCAGTCTGTGATAGAATGTGTACTCTCAACTGCCATCTCCTCCAGCCTAATATAGAGCTGATCTCGTGACTCTTAACACCACAGGTGTAGAGACTGGCAATTCACTAATTCTCTCATCTCCCGAGCTCTCATGCTTGTTAAGAGAGCTAAATCCCTCCCCATGCCCTTTTCACCAAGGTGTTCCATTATCCAGCTACAGGTGTTAGTTATAACTCTCACTCCTCCTAGCCATAGGCTATACGGGCTGCTACAGTGGGTGGATTTCAGGGTTGGTTGAGTCAGGGCTCTAAGTGAGGCACTTTCCACCTCTCCACTCTGCTTTCCATCCAGACTGGTAGTGACATGGCCATGGCAGTCCCAGGAATCACAGCAGGATGCAACAATATCTGGAGGGAGAAGAGCAACCCCTCTCCTGTGCTTCTTTCTGAGGACCAAGGAGCCCTGTCTTGGAGGGGTCCCAGTGGGTTTCCCACGGTGCTTCCTTGGCTAGAGATGGGTCACCATGTCATTCTTGACCCCATCCTGATGGGAGAATGGGACCATTGTGGTTGGCTTATGCCAGGAGACGGCAGCTTTGGCTGCACTGAGAACCACCTGGGGACCTTTTTCTATTTTTTAGAGATAGGGTTTTACTCTGTTGCCCCGGCTGGAGTGAAGTGATGTGAACACTGCAGCCTTGAACACCAGGGCTCAAGCTATCCTCTTTCCTTGGTCTCCCAACTAGGACTGCAGGGCTGAGAACCACTGCCATCTTGGAGTAGAAGCCATGTTGGGGAGTCAGTCACCATGCCCATTATGGTCATTTCTAGCTTCATGTGGCTTGGACAAATCACTTACCCTCTTTTAGCCATGGTTGCTTCTCATCCTCATTCCATTTGGAGGTAAATGCAGCTCCTCTGCTGCCAAGAACAGCCAGGGCAGAGATTTCTCTTAAGCATAGCTTCCTGTCATTAAAACAAAAAAATGAAAGAGAAGGGAAAAGGAGAGATGGGGAGGCCACAGGCAATTTCAGTGGGCTCTTTTCTTCTTAGAAGGCGTGGGTTTGAAGGCGCTGCTATAAATGGTTTATGCAAATGAGTTGGAAGCGCTGTGTCCCCTGCCGCTTTAATCTGGGAGAACTGGGAGGGAGCCAGGCGCAAGGGCTTTAGCATCTCCTCCCTGTGGTCCTGCAGGCCGGCCAGTGCTCTTCTGCTGCCTCCAGGGAAGATGGTCAGATAAGGCTCTGCACTGTGCTTCCCACTGTGTTCCCAGACACACCTGGCTGCCTGGGTTCTTCCTGCCTGAATGAGCTCTGGTGGGTGCCGCCAGTAGTACTGAGGGAACAAGGAAGGCCAGCCCTGGGGCTGTGAGGTCATGGGCCAGGCAATCTGTCACTTTGGGGTCCGGGACCTAGGGCATCATAGAGGGAGGGGGACCTCAGGGTTGAGGCCTGGAGCCCCAAGGGGGGCAGATGTGGCAAATAAAGAGCTTGCACCAGCAACCCCAACCTCCCCCTTCTCCTCCCTCTTCCCCTCCTCCTTTTCTTCCATCCTTCATAAAATCTACTTTGAGCACCACTGAGTGGCCACCATGTTAGGGGATGGGGATCTAGAGATAAAGACTCCTTTCTGCCCTCAGGTGGCTCCTAGTATGGGGGGTGACCTAGGCTCTAGAGCCTGAGGGAGGGAGGGAGGATAGAAGTAATCTGAAGGCATCTTGGGGCAGGAGGACCACATCACTGCAGGGCTAACATGCCTTGAAGATGGAAGGTCTAATCTGTTCCATCCTGGGGTGTTGGCATGAACTCACAGGAATGACCCCTTTGAACTGAGGGGTGAAGGTAAAGGTAGGAGTTTTCAAGTGACCAGTATGGGGGGAAGGGCATTCCAGGGAGAGGGACAGCAATGGTTTAGATAGCAATGAACATGTGAGATGTGCCTGTGTTCCAGGACACACATGGCTCGTGTGCATGGAGTCTAGGTACATGGGTGAGACCACACATATGGGCTCTGGCCAGTTCATGGAGGACATTGAATGCTCTGTGGAGGGGACGTCACTTACCCTCTTACCCACTTACCTTAGATGCTTGGGGACCACGCGGAGCTCTAAGCTGAGCACTGCCCGAGCTGAGTCAACCAAGCAGAAAGGTCAGCCTGGCACTCCTGAGGAGTGGGACAGGATGTTGGAATAATTGTCCAGAGCAGAACCATGCTGGGGACCTGCGGTATGGGAAAAGCCATGGGATGGAAGGAGGGGGTGGATTTGAGAAGGATACTTGGATGACCACTTGGATGGGGGCATCCAGGCTGACGCCAGACTTCTGGCCTGGATAGCAGAACTCAAGGTGCAAAGCAGGCCTGGGATCTGGGGTACCTGTGTTGAGGGGCCAGGAAGAAGATTGAGAGGTGGTGCTTCCTAGTTGGGAGTCTGCTGGCCCAACCTTGATTTTCTACCAGACCTTGGTGGCAGGGGGGAGGAATTCTTGATGGCTTCCCTTACAGTGATCCCCCTCCCACCTCACAGTGATTCGCCCTCCTACCTCCCTGTCACAGGGAACTCCTGGACCAGAAGTAAAGATGAAAGAGTCCCACGCCTACATTTTACAGATGTGAAAACTATGGCCCAGACAGGGGATTGACTTGCACAAGGTCACACAGTGAGTTACTGCAGGCAGCATCATAGATAGTAAAAAAGGACCTCCAAATAAAGTCTAATCTAGTCCACCTCCTTTAATTGGCCCTGGGAACAAAGAGCTCTGACCTCTGAAAAGGGAAGTGCATTTGCTGAGCAGGGTTGAGGTTTGAAGTGTGAGGAATTTTTTTTTAGAGAGGGGAGGAGGATCCCTGGAAGGAGGGATCCCTCCACCTGTTTCCCTATTGGTGGGGCCCCACCCACCTCCTGGAGCCCTGACAGCCACCCACCACACGGAGGAGGGAGCTGGGGAGGTATTAAAAGGAGCCGCCTTCCCTGAGTCTCCCAGCACCCAAGTGCCAGGGGCTCATGGGCTTTCCCAAGCATGTGCTAGGTTTTGCCAAAGCCTCAGGGCCTGCCTGGAACCCAGGAGTCCCAATTCCCAGGGGAGGCTTTGCCCTCTAAACTTCTGTGCTGGGAGGTCCACCTTGTGCAGTGCTGGGGTGGACCTAGGCTCCAGAGCCTGAGGGAGGAAGGACAGAAGTAATCTGAAGGCATCTTGGGACAGGAGGACCACAAGCCTGACAGCTGCCTGAGCTCTGGCTCAGAGGGAGGGGTAGCCAGCATTGAGCAGGCCCATGGTCCCAGGATTTTAGGGACTGAAAGCTCCTGTTGGTGGGGCCTTGAGATGTGAGACAGAGACATGGTTGGGGCTAGGCCTGGAGATATAGTAGCAGGGAACAGTGTTCCTTCATGTGCCACTGGCTTCTCCTGAGGGGCCCTGCGTAGTTCCAGCTACTCACAGGTGCCTCTGTGCCAGGGGTCCGGCCCTTGGCTCTGTAGCCAGCCCAGCTGATGTCTTGTGGGCTCCAGGGCATGGCTGGTGGTGGTGGGCACAGAGCTAGCATAGTCCAATGGCTGGGCCTCAGTCATTTCTCATGTTTGCTCTGCTAGAACAGAAGTTCCTGTTTCAGAGTCATGCTGAGCCCCTGCTCTCCTGAAAAGGACCTGCCTTCTCTTTTCAGAGGGTGTTCACATTTCCATCCGATGGCCTGTGAGAACTGGTACCCCCGGCATCAATCCTCACTTTCTCTTTCGAATACATGTGTAGTGCTGAAGCTCTGGCCCCAGAGCTCAGAGGCACATTGACCCCAGTGTGGGAGTGGGCCCATAGCCCCGTGGGGTAAGCCCTGGAGTGGGCGCTTGAGTGCATGCTAGGGACCCTGGTGGGGCAGGACAGTGACTGTGAGTATGCATTAACATTGGGGGAGTAACAGCTTCCCTGCAAGTGGGCACAGCGAGTCTGGGGAGACAGGACTCCAGGCATCTCTGGCCAGTGGGATCTGCCTATAATCATCCCTTTGAGGATACAGGGAGCCAGCAAGGGACTTCTGGACCCCAAGAGGAGGACAAAAACAGTGGAGAACTGGCAAGTGATTG